>JH431477.1:204648-243427 GCA_000239455.1 Strigamia maritima
GGGACGGCGCAAAATAGGACTCCATTGGCGCAGAATAGGAACGGCGCGGAATCAGGGCGGCGCAGAATCGGGTGGCGCGAAATAGAAATGCATCGGCGCGGATCAGAAACCTATTAGTTGAATCTGGCGCGGTATCAGGACGGCGCGGAATAGGGCACTTTCGGCGCGGAATCAGGATGGCGCAGAATCGGGTGGCGCGGAATCAGGCATGGTCGATTAATACATTACATAATAAATGCATAGGGCCCAATAAATGTCTACCCATTGCCTAATTTTCAAATTGTTTAGAAATTTGTATTTTTTGCATTTTTTATTCTGAATTTGTATTTTAAATTATTGAAATTCCATTTATTAGATCTGAAACAACTTTTTATTGAACTGAATAAAGATTTTTTACTAACTGAATGAAAATTTTTTTTACCTGAAAAGATATTTTATTTTCTGAAAGAGTATTTTATTAATCTGAATTCGCATTTTATTCAACTGAATATACATTTTAGCAATCTGAAAACAAATTTTAGGAACCTGAAAAAATTGTAAAAAAAAATATCGATTTTCTTAAAACTCTCTGTAGTCCGTACAAGTAAAAGTAGAAAAATTTTAGTTACAAAAATTAAAGACTTATTCACTTACTTTTCGTAAAATAAATTGAAATTCAGATTCAAGTCCCACTCCTACAGGTAATGTATATCGATAAGGCATGACGCCATCTTTCAAAGCTATCTAAGAAGTTATTTGGTTAGTGCTAATCATTACTTTTGTCCTTCAATCTAGTTCAATTGTAATGGCTATTTATGTGTGCATAATAATTATATGGATGGATAAACAAATTAAATGTGATTTAATGCCTAATATGTTTTCACATTTCACATATAATGATTAATGGAATAAAGATAATGACAGTCTTACAGTGACCAGTGGCATTTCACAGGTTCCATTTTTTCTAAAGATTACATGGAGTTTTCTTCCTGGGGCTTCTTTCATATCTGAAAACAATTAACGAGAAGATTGTAAAAATGAAATATTTTCTAATAATAATTTATATACCAGTTTTAAAAACTAGGATAGTTCCAAAAACGCCATTTTTGTAACTCAATGTCACTGTTACTTCCCCGTCTTTGAACTTGCCATTTTTAATATTGGTCCCAATTAATTCATTTTTGTCCTGTAAAAAAAAGCAAAAAAAAACAGGACCATCACGGAAAACTACATTTAAAGTTAATTTAAGCTCATTATAACGAAATCGTTTATTATTACAAATGAGTCAGAAATTCTTATAGGGTTTACGACATTGGATAGTATATAGCTGAGAATCTAACTCGTGAAAACTATCGACGAGAGCGTATGCGCGGATTCGTTGAATTCGAATTTTTGGTCGAATCTCATTGGTCGGCGCGCCTATTGTTTTGATTATTGAGCACCATGCAAAATATCCGAAAATAAATTTATGTTTTATCCACATCTGAAACAATTCGCCGTCAGAGCGAGCCACTCCACCACAATCTCAAAATGGCAATGGCGCGATGTTTCACCGGATTTACGAGATTCCACGAGATTTTGCGAGATTTCGCGAGATTTTACGAGATTTTGCGAGTTTTTACGGAATTCCACAGGATTTACATTTGCTCGAATATTTCGTTAAAATCCCGTGAATCTCGTAAAATCTCGCGGAATTTCGTAAAATCTCGTAAAATCTCGTGAAATCTCGTAACATTTTGTGGAATCCCGTTAAATCTTGCGAAATCTCGTGGAATCCCATTAAATTCCGTGGAATTTCGCAAAATCTCGTGAAATCCTTTGAGAAATATAGATATAGATTTGTTGTTGTTGTAGTTTTTCTCGTTAGATTCTCTTTCCGAATACCACTCGCGCTAGTGATTGTCGAAACAGCTTGCAACCATTCATTTTTTTACTCATTGGTAAAACCACTCGTGCATCTAAAAATTGCGACCAGAATAAACCACTCGTGCCCTGCGGGCACTCGTGATTTATACAGGTCGCAATTTTTGATGCACTCGTGATTTCTACCGAGTAAAAAAATTCATTATTACAAGCTTATTTCGACAATCACACTAGCGCTTGTGGTATTACACCTGAATAATTTTCGCCATAAATAATTTTTATTTATTTTTTAAAGTTTTTAGAACACCTTTAAAAAATTATTTTGTATTGTGCTTGGTGAGGTACATTGTTGTCCGTTGCTGGCAGGGCGCTCTTTCTGACGTCACAGTTGGTATTACCCATGTTAAATACATAGGGTTTACGTCACAACTGGTAACAATCGCGTAAATTCTCGGTTTGTTCTCGCTTTTATCTCTCACTTTTTCATATTGTCGTCTGCTCATATTGTCGTTTTCACAACTTCAACATTGGGTTTTAACCCAAAAATATTTTCCAAAAAATCTCTCAAAAATTATTTAAGGGTTTTAAATGAAGCTTGATCCAATAAACCAATAAAAACTGTGATGTCGTAAAGCTTTTAAATATAGATTTCGCATGCCAAATTGTTCGCTTATAGCGTAAACTTAGTTTTGATAATTCTTTAGTGGTTTTTTGTGCCGTGTTATATTAATGACTAGTATACGGTACCTGTTTTATTTTTATGTGTACTAAATTATTTGAAATGTTTGATTGTAACCATAACTGTGTATAATTTTCAACTTGGATTTTTAATCTGATGATTCCTCTTGTGGCGAGGCCACAAGCTATCAGTTTTTCGTCCGATTTCAAGTCGGGTACTTTCTCCCAATATTTGGACAGCAATTCAGTATCCATGCCAAACAGCATAATTTCAGGAAATTCTTCTTCTTCTATTGGGACAAATTCTATGTCAACTTTGAGAGGTTCAGACATCCAGAATCGAATTCTATCCATTGTTTGATAACCGCAAATGCTGAAACAAACTACCCATCCAACTAACCAAAATGCACGAACTAGTCCAGTGCTTTTGAAAACTTTGTTAATAAATTTAAAACTATCTTTGTCTGCTGGTGAAGTTTTGATTTCTTGCTTCACGAAATGACGAATACGGGTTCGACGGAAACGAAAAACTTTACGTGCTGCCATTTTGCTTAAAAATCTACTATTTCAATAATAGTTATCGTACGGTACCGTTCACTTCTTATCTAGCGAAATAGTGAATTTGACTTTTACGCATAAATGTTTTAAAATGTCTTAATGCATGCATATAATTGATTTTTGTTTGTGCATATAATTAAATTGAAATTAGAATCGAAACTAAGCTATAAATATTAAATTAATTAATTAATTTTTTTTAGTGTTTACAAGTTAATGTTATTTTCAATTTAAAAATTAGAATTGAAATTGAATGTTTTGAAACGATAATTATTAAATTAATTACTTTTTTTTGCTCTTTTCAAGTCGATGTTATTTTCAATTTGTAGCCAGCTGTAGAATTATAAGAAAATAAAGTTATAAAAACAATGATTAAATATATTGATAGTGTCTTATGGTGCCGCTTTAAAACATGACCTTAATACTGTTGCCATGACTATATATAGTTCAAAAATATCATGTCTGGATCTTAGTTTTCTTAGCATTATGTTGGTTGGATGTGAGGTGTTTTCTTGACGAATCTTAGCTGAATAAACATATTCTACGATGTAATAAGCAGTGTTTTATGGTAAAACCCCGACTGAAATACACAAGCAAAAACCCCGTACAATATCTCCATAGTAATTCTGGGTTTTGAATCTCATGCGATAACAATGTTGAACAAACTTTTATTTTAAACAGCTACAATACTAAACTGAATATCAAACATAGCGCTTAACAAGAACAAATGAATTAATAAATTATTCACATTAGATAGTGTGTTGTGATACTGTTGCAATGACGCAATCATTGAAATGTGGTGCGGTGTTGTTGCCATACCGTCTAGTTGCGGTAACAATTATCACAGCCACTCGGAACAATGGGAACCCCTTGACCTTATGCTCGGATTTCTTCCAAAGTCCGCGGTAGGCCCAATGGGTTTGCTCCAACACGAACGGTGTGGCTGGTTATATATTAGAAAAGATGACTTCAACAATTGCAATTGCTAGCAAATAAGAATTGCTGCATTATCGACATTTCACAGCTGGGAAGAATTTGCTTTTGAATTTGAATCGGTCTGTGCAAAAAATTTCTTATTTGTAATCGCTGTGTGCTGATAGCCTCAGTGTTGTAACTAAGATTGCAAAACCTAAAGCCAAATTTATACCACTTGATGTTGGGTTTTTTTACTGCAAATTTGTTTGTGTGCATGAAAATTTTTTGGAATACACTAGTTATTCGAAAATGATTTTACACTGAACGACCAGTGCAACTGATAGTGTAAATGTCAAGTTGCACGACTGACTTTTCTAGTTAAAATGTTGCATATGCATTTGCACTGGAATTTACACTGGAAATTACACTGGAATTTACACACACAATTCACACAAACATGGCTGCCGTAATAAATAAACAAGCTCTACTTGAGCAAGGGAGCAGATTTTTCTTAGCTAGCACATCATTCTTACCTGCTTTCCTTTTACAACAAAACTGATATTAGATAGTAACAATTCTGAGTATCATGCACTCTATCATGAGTATCATGTTACTACTTACATTTGAAGCGAAGATTCAAGATGGCGGCAAATAGAACTCTTTAAACGTCAAATTCCATTGCACGTGCATTTGCACGACGAAAATGGTCCGTTTCCGTTTAACTCTTGGATGGGCAACCTATGACACGATTGTGTTCAGCTCTTTTCTTGAATAGGAAAATTTTTTTTTGGCTTATCTTATGAAGCTGAAATTTTCTGACTTTGTTCAAATACTAATAAACTTTATATATAAAAAAATTTGAAGTATTTGCTTTGATATTTATTGAAATAATTGATCGGCAAATTTTAGCCCCTTAAAACCCCAGCAGAAAAAAAAAGCCGGCTTCACTGCATATTGGCTAAAGCGCTTCTGTTTAGCGTTACTAGCAGACGATCACATTAAAAAAAGATTGTGAAGCAAGAAAGCCAAGTAAAGATGAAACTTCGTGCGCATGTGCAGTGGCCGTTTTCAGAAAAAACTAGCGCCAACAGCGGCAGTTTTTTCAACTAAATGCAACAGCGCTTTAACTACTTGACCCGAAATATGAACATGATCGTGTCTATGGGTTATCCACTAATGTTATTTTTAAAGCTTGCCTATCTGAGGGTTAACACGGTTGAACGACGTTTACACGAATTAATTCGTGTAAACAACGTGCAATAAATTAGAATTTAAACGAGTGTAAACGTCTTTACACTCGTTTAAATGACTTTTCGAACCTGCCTGGTGTTGTGAGTACTCGGCTTTATAGTAGGATTTTATGTATTTTTATATTAACAGAAATATTTTAGAGGGAGCCCAGAGTTTTTTTTACCATCATGTATAGACATCCCTTAGTTCAACTTTTCAACTATTTAAGTTTATAATTAATTTAGGCCTAAAATTTTTCTTTGCGTATATAATTAAAATGAAATTAGAATTGAAATTTAAATGTTAAAACTATACTGTAAATATTGAATTAATTTTTTACTGTTGTCATACCATTGCCATGACTATACTATACAGTAGGTACAAAACACAGCAGAGTTTTTTAGTTGCTTGAGGTGATAACTGATACCTTTTATGTCTTCTCTCAAGAGCAACTTCAACTTGGTAATTTATATTCTTGAAGGGACATTCAAGGTCAGTTAGGGCACGTGCCAAAATGGTTTTACACTGCTTTTATTTCACCATCAATGGACACTGGCAATGTTGTTGGAAAGATGTTTCATTGATAAATTAAACCGGAACTAGAATTTACTTACAAAAACCAATAAAAGAAAAAGAAATACCTTATAATAAATTATTTTCAAGTAATTTCGGACTTCAGAGTTGGTTTGACTTTATAAAGCAATTAATTTATTTTCATTCGTAGAAAAATGAAATTTACAGCTAGAAGATGGCGCTGCCTTCTTTTGATGTTTATAGCTACTAAATGAATGGCCTTGCTATGCACAGTCTTGAAACATGAAACTGATTTGTTTCTTCCCTTTATTTTTTTAAAACATTTCCTTCTCCTTTTTTGTGTAAGGGTGTTTGTGTGGCCAGTGATGTGAAAAGGCACAGATGTCATTCGAGTGCAAAACGCCAAAATAGTCACGCCAAGTGGTTGAGTAAATGATGGGACGCCGACACCTGTGGATGGAATCAATGAGAGCCACCACTACAGGTTGAAAGAAATCACGATCCTTGACGTGGTACAACAGGTGTTGGATTACCTCATGACCCATAATTATTTAGCATTTTATCCTCAGTTTGATTCATTGGATGAGATATACAAATTGAGCTTCCTGACACTTAAAACAAATAATACCTCTTGAATGCGACGCGAGTTTATATAAAATTCTTAGGAAAAATTTGGATGCAATTGGGGAAATTTGTGGTGAATTTTGATGATATTTGGTGTATTTTAATATTTTTTTGCTGAATTCTGATGTTTTTTGCTAAATTCTAATGATTTTTGCTAAATTCTGATGATTTTTGCTAAATTTTTATGATTTTTGCTAAATTTTTATGATTTTTGCTAAATTTTTATGATTTTTGCTAAATTTTTATGACTTTTGTTAAATTTTTATGAATTGTGCTAAATTTTGATGATTTTTGCTAAGTTTTGATGATTTTTGCTTAAGTTTTGATGATTTTTGCTAAGTTTTGATGATTTTTGCTAAGTTTTAATGATTTTTGGTGAGTGATGGTTTTTTTAGTGATGTTTGATGAATTTGAATAATTCTTGTGATCTTTTAGTAATACATTTGTTAGTGCAATAAATTTGCATGACTCTTGTTTCACATTTAATTCCAAATAGCAAATATTGAGAAAACCAAAAACAGTGAAACTTTATCCCACATCAGGGAAGAAGATCCGCTAATAGGTATGCTGCTCCTTAACATGAGTAAAAAGAAAAGGGGAGTCTGGCGTGGGAAATCTGGTAATGTCCTCAGACATCATTCTCAAGCCTCCTCACCGTCTTCACTTTTCTTTTGGGGTCTTTGCCTCAGGGAGAGGGGCACGCTTCTTGACCACGTGCATGGGAGACGTTTACCACTGTAAAATCCCCTCCAACTACTCTCTCTTTATAGTGTCTTGGAATGTGCTATATGAATAAGTTGAGATTAGGCACCAGAGGGAAAAATGGGGAGAAAAAATAAGAATCGAAGTAAATGAGAGAACAGTTAAAGGTTTTCCTCTGGCTGCGTAATTTTGAACAATATATGTCTTGTCTTTTTATCTTAATCGACTTGCTACTACAATAAATGAAGGGCAATTTAGACTGTAACAATCCGGGTGCGGAGTATTATGTTTTTGTTTTTTAGAATTTGACATTGGGGCATTTAAATAAATTGCATTTTCGTGTGTGAAATTACATGTATTTTAACTTTTAAGAGTGTCATTACATTTTTAATGCCGTTTAATGTATGTGAAAAAGTGGTTTGTTTGAACTACAACAACAGGTTATGGCTTACACTGCCATTATTAAACAACTAAGAAAGAAAAAAAAAAAAAACTTAAGATAGGCCTATATAGGTTTTTCAATTTCTTGATATGGTTATTAATTTGAGTATTAAAATTTCCTGCAATTTTTCCATGGCATTGCATCCTTCATTAATTCTAAGAATACTTGTATACAGTGTGAAATTAAACAAAGGTGGAGTCTGCATTTTCTAAAGTAATGCGTAATCCAATTTCAAGGAAAACAGCAGTGCATGCATGTTATTGTGTGAATAACAAACAAAAGGATATTTTTAAACGTTTTAAAAATACTACATTTTGAGTTAAAGAACACTGATAAAGAAGTGGCAATTTCCTTTCATTCTATCATATCATGAAACAACTTAATAGAATAATACGCGTCATTACTTTGAATTAAATAATGCTTTTGATAATCGAAAATCTCATCATCAGACCCAACCGTCTGGATGAATGATTGGGGATATTGACGTATACTAGTAGTAGTGAAAAAAATTGAAGAATTAATTTTTTATTTTATTTAATGAAACAACTTAATTTACCGTACATGTGGTTCAATAAATTCTTAAAATCAAACATTAAAAAAAAAAAAAACTACATCATTTTAAAACAGTGCATTCCAATCCCCTTTAAAGGAATGAAACTCATTCGTACGAATTTAATATTTAATTCTAAACACTTAGAATAAAATTAACAAGAGTGCAGTAAACTGTACACAACAACTTTAATCTATAATTACTTTTTCATTCAGTCATCATTTTTTCCACGGACACTATTTGGCATGCGTTCCGGCTCTCAAACGCTTGATGAACGCCCCAGGGACACGCGTGCTCCTACTCCTATAAGAAGCTGCTCCCGGTCACTTTCCCACGGTGGCCGGTTTTGCTTACGGGCAAAAAGAAATCTAGGCGCCTTTTTCAGGAAACAGCTGCTCCGAAATTGAGTTCTAATGACATCATTCCATGTTGCAATTGCGAGGGCCGCTATAATTCCCAGTCAAAGGGTGATATAGTGTGTGGTTTATTTTACCACTCAACTGATGGTTTTGTTTTACAGTGATAACAAACAGTAGAAAAAAAAAAAAAAAAAAAAAAAAAAAATAAAAAATAAAAATGAATGATGGCTGTAATTTTTTTATACTGCGTCTGAATTGATGAAACGCTGGTTAGTGTCTACGAGTTTTTTAATAGTTTCTGTAGTGTGAGAAGTTGGATGGAACATGTGGTGAAGATTAGGAGGGTATGGGAAGGCTGTGCTGGCGCGCGCGCGCCCCATCTGCGGTTGCCAACCAGTGGAATGTACTGGGAAGTGGAACTGCCGTCGATTCTCACGGCCACGCGGCCAACACGCACCTGCCCGTGCGGGACACACACTCCGTGCCACGCGAGGCACACGAGCGAGTATACATATTAATACGTCAAGTTTTAATGACAATGTAACTTTATTGTGTATCACTTTCAATGTTGTTATTGCACGTGCGAAGTATTTTTTAGAGTTTTATTGAAGTGAGGGGACGTTGTAAACAATTGAAACGTAATTTGCTGATGACACTGAAATGGAGAATTGTCCTGGAGGGAAAATTCAAGGTCAATTATGGCACGTGCCCAAAATGGACTTGACACTCATCTAAAGCGTGCTTTATGGCAATTCCTCTTTTATTTCAACAGTGAATGACCATATTGTTGTAGAGATCTTTTATTTTGATAAAAAAATTTCAACCAAAAAATGATTTATTTTTTTAAAAAAAAAAAATTTTACCATAAATTATTTATATTTATTTACTTTATTGATTATGAGGAAGCAAAGTATTTGTATTACCTGTCTGGCATGTCCCTACCTCAGCCTTTTGCCTCATGTTAAGAGATGCTTAAATGAACAATACTATAGAATGCGCAGCTGCGCGGGATTTTTCAATTCCCCCTCTTCTTCTTTAATCCATCGCGCATGCTTTGACGAATGATTCGAATTCTCGGGGTCACGTGGCACGCTGACTCTCCGCGTTCCCACGGTCCGCGTAATGCATGCGAACACCTGCCTGTAACGTCATTTCGGGTGGGGTAAGCCGCAGCTTGATTAGGAAAGATAGATGCAGCCTTGCAGGCTGCAGCCCACGTTGCGATCAACTTATAAACATTATATGCATACTTTATCATCTTAAAACGATGTATTGCAAATTTGTAAGCATTACATTGTCTCGATGGCGTGTTTAAAAGTGAGGGCCAGAGCCAACCTTTGCACGAGCTGGTCTCGACTCGACGTGCCCTGACTGGATTTCGAGGGCAAAAAAGAGGAGGATGTGGGAGGTGTAAAAAGACATTGGCTAAGATCCTGGGCCCCGAAAATCCTGTTGTACATGAATAGAAAATTCAACCCAATCCTCTGCTCAAGAAAACCCACCAAAACCAGTCTTAAGAAAATGCGTCGCGGATCTTTGGTGTGTCTTGAGACTCGACAAGGGTGGTATCTTTTTACTCTCTATTGTACAGATTTTTTCCCCAGACATGGTGTCAAGGTTCATGGTATATGTGATCCCAATACAAAATTGTAAATAATGAATATTAAAAATAAACATGGCGTTTTAGCGAAGGGATGAACATAAAACTGTGTACTATTAACGTTTTTCATTCTTACGGGATATTTAGGTTTATGTTTTGATTCCAATTGGCAGTTTCTGTTTGTTGCTCAATGTGCTCCAGATTGATGGGTCTGTTGTTGATGAGATTTTCAATAATCGATCTCGTCTGTATTAATTATCATTAATAACTTTATTTGTATTTTCAAACAAATAGCACGTATTGAAAATAGATGGTTTTGGATAAAACAGCTATTTTTATAGTAAATATTAGTAGCGTTAGCTATAAAAGACAACTTTTGCAGAAAATAGCGGTAGTTTTAAGGATAAACAGACACTTTTTCAAAAATTAGATTTTTTTAGACGAACGGAGTCTGCAAACAAAAAAAAATATAAAAATAAAATACTACAATAAAAAAAATATCCAATGGTCATTTAAAAATTAAAAAGCAAAGATAAAGTATAAATAAATATTTTTGGTTAAATGACAATTATACAGACAAGTCAGAAATTGACGTATTCGTATAATTGTCATTTAATCAAAATACTTATTTATCTCAAAGTAATGACGCGTATTAAGTATTCAAGTTTTTATTCAAGTTTTCTTATTTTTTATTTGAAATTTGTTTTCCAACCTGTGTGAGTTGTCTCGTGGCAACAAGTGTTATCACAGCTCGTATCAGTCACATACCGGTTGTACAAAGCTCAACCATAACGACAACAATGGTCTTTAAGAGTTAAAATGACGTATAGCGAGGTCAGGGGTCAGTTTCCTTCTCCCCGGGTAACATTCTAACAAGTAAAAAGAGTATATATAGGAAAACTTAGGGGGGTTTGAAGTTCCAAACTAATAAATATCATACCTATCCTTTCTCTCTGACCTGGTTTTTACCCGTTTTTACCCCTCCTGTAGACCCATACGGTCATCCATCGTGTGGTCACCTATTCTTTCTTGCAAGTCCAGCGTACTCATCAGCACGCGTGGCCGAGTTCGGTTCGTGGTTCATTGCACAGAGAACTTGACCAACGCCCAGTTATGTCTCTCAACGGTTTTCACGGTCACGTGAACTTGAAAAGAAAAACGTTGGTGCCCAATGTCCACCATATCTCTGACAACAAATCTATTTATCTCGATCCCTGAACTTATGAGGCGTAAAACGGAATTTATTTGAAAAAGGGTGGAGAAAATACACGCACGATTTATCGTATAATATCTCATTGCGATAGTTCGATCTGGAATTTGTACTGTGGTCGAAGGGCACGTGCACCAATTGGGGTGTGGCATTGCGCTGTGTTCCCACGCTCTTTACCTGCTTTTTATACCGAGGGAGGAAATACTGTTCACTTCATTCGGTTCCAGCACGTGAGTGACTCAGTGGCATCACTCACCATATGTTGGATGCCCCTCTGAGGGTTATTATCCCCGTGATTGACCTATTAATGGCTCAGTGGCCACAAAGAACAGGTGAGAATGACTCATCCTACTTTTGTTAATAAATAGAGACTTGGTGTCGACTTGGTCGACTTAGTGGACATCAAAAATTTAAATTTCTGAGGTCACGTGTGCATTGGTGCATGCGTATTGATATAATAAAGTTTGGTTATGACTAAAAACCAAAAAATTCAAAAATTTGATTTCTGAGGTCACGTGTGCATGCGCATTGATTTTTTATGAAGTTTGGTTATGACTAAAAAAACCTAAAAATTCAAAAATAGTCTGGAAATTCGGTCTGGTCACGTAGTAAACAAGAAAAAAAAAGGAAATAGGACAAACTAAATTTGTTTAAAAATTCAATATAACATTTGTTTTTTATTTAAAAAAATCTTAGAAATTTTCATTTATAATTATAATTCAAAAAAATGATCACAAAATATAGAATTATCTTTGGAAAGACTTTAAAAGCCTCTTAATAGTCTCTGTTTATCACAGTCGAGCTTTGATCAGACCTCTTGGACACTACCACGGACGCCAAACAGGTGCGCGGTTGGTCTGTTGGTGATGAGATTCCTTGTGCGACATGAGGACGGCCAACGAAACATAACCAGTGGGCAGTGTGAAGTCAGTCGGCCGGTGTGGAGGCGTGACGGTGCGTTGAGGAATGGGATATGTTTGTTCAGGTATCGATTCGGTATCACTGGGTGTCGAGCAGCTCCGGGGTGACGGAGGAGGTGTGAGGGACGACGCATGAATCAAGTCCAATGATGGTCTCACGGTATGTGTGGTCACACCCACGCGTTTGGACAAGTGGATGAGAAGCCGAGCGCGAACACCGGTGTCGAGTCCCGGCATGTTCCCCAAACAAGCAGCTACTTCGCCCGCACATTCGCTGTAGCCGGCGCGAAAATCGTTCGCGTCATTTCGGCGAGTTGACACGATAACGCGGCGTTGTTGACGCAGTTCTCTCAAGTGACGGACTGTCAGTTCGAGTATATCGGCTTTTTCTAGTTTTGACGGCTCGCTGATGTCGTTTTTGTATGTCTCGACGAGTAAATCTTTTAATTCGGTCAGGCAGTTGTTGATACGTGCACGACGTCTTTTTTCCAACAGTGGTTTGATAACCTATTTAAGAAAATAAAAATAAATATTTAGAAACTTGGAACTTTTCTAGTAAAAATTTAATTTAATTTTATTTATTTATTTTTTTTTTAAATTAATTTTAAAAGTTGGAAGTAAAAATTTACCTTTCTGTATTCTGAAGCTTTGGTGACCCCACGTTCAGCGATAACTGAATTGATTTCGGCTTCAACATCGTTGTAAATGTTCATGTTGTTGCAAGTATCCATAGCGAGTTTAGATGAGCTGAGCAAGAGACGATGCGTTCACTCTGCTGGCAAGTATCGGAATGTCGTGAGACAGGCACGTGTCCCCCTTTTATAGCAGTGAGCAGGTGCGAGCAGGTCTCGTGCGCTGGCGTGGGAACTGGCTGGCGCTCGCCTTCTCAACGCGTTCCCACGCAGGGTCTCAGGAAGCGCACATTGTGCTGCAGGGTCGTTTGCGCTTGGCTGGCGATGGAATGTTGAGTCCCCTGCGCATCTGGCGCCCGTTGCCCCTGGCAGCTCAAGTCTTTGCTGTTTTTGGAGGGTGGGTGTCACGAGCAAACCGATTTGTGTCATCTCAGATTTCGAGAACCATTTAAGTTTTTCTTGACAACACAAAATTGACATCGAAGTAAACATGAAACAATTATATCTATGATTACAATATATTTTTTTATCAAAATTTTAATCAAAATTTCAGCAATTTTTTTAATTTTTTTAGTGAAAATTTATCTATTTTTTTCCCTCAAATTTCATTATTATATGTATTGAAATTTAATTTTTTTTCGTATTTTTTTGGCAATTTTTTTTTTTTTTTAAAATATTTTTATGGGAATTTTATCAAATTTTTTTTTAAAAAAAAAATATATTTTCAACTTGATGGAACTTAATTGGCTTTTTTTCTGTAGGACTAATTAATACAATCATTACATTTCTTTGTTATATCTGTCTATTGATAGTGAACTTATTATCTTCCTATGGAACGTCGCGTGCCCTTTACAATGGGCACACACGTTCCATATCCCCGCTACAGCGACCTGTTTTGTATCAAAGAGGAAGAGGGAGGACGGGGGAGGGTCGAGCGAGTGTGGCAGCAGGTAGGTAGAAATATCAGGGTCGGAGTCGAGCGTGGGAACTCGCAACCAACAGTCTTCCCAGTAGCGGCATGTGCGTAGCGTGTGTGGGGCAGATGGAGCGCCACCTGAGGCGAGGGTCGAGCGCGAGTCGACCACGCGCAAGCACGTGGCCAGACCCAGTAGGCGGAAGAGTGGCGCATCCCACTTATCACCAATCTTAACACAGATTTACACGCGTGCTTTACCATTACACATTAACCAACCATTCGACACAGTGGTGGACACAAATAAAAATCAATTTTCCAACAACTAAATAAATTAATTACCATTTTAATTTTAATTCATTTATTTATTTATTTTTTTTTTTTTTTTTTTTATAATAAATAATTAAAAATTTTATATAAAAATTTGTAAATAATAAATATCCACATTAAATTATATAAATAAACACACTAATCACCGATTATGCGATAGGGGATGGGGAAACTCTCAGGGAAAACTGCATCTCATTCATTCATTCAATCGTTGGAATGCTGCCGTGCGCATGACGTCACGTGCCAGGTGTGCGATACCCCGTGGGAACGGGCGAACGCCGCGTTCTCATCGTCGACACGACAAGCCGATAGACGGAGAAAAACTCACCTGCAGAGGGAAGGGTGTTGATAACAGTGTGGGTCTGCACCTTTAAGGTTTTATTGAGTGGTCACGTGACTCATGATTGCGCCCCCCCCCCTCTCTCTAATACCCCCCTCTAATACCCCATGAAAATTCTATTTTTATTTTTAAAATTAATTTTTGTATTTTGTTTCGACTTTTGACTTTTGAACATCTGATCGCATCAATTGATTAGAAACGTTTACTCGGAGCTTCCAGGCATGTCCTTGGTCAACCAATTAAGTGGTTCTTTAGTTTAGTCATCACGCGTGAAACAACTGTGAGGAAATAGCGAGAAAAACGCGACATGTTTTTTGGCATTGGCGTCCGCGCCTCCCTTCTTTACTAGATAATAATGCAAAGTGTGGGAATTTGATTTGTTGTTTTTTTTTATATATATATATTCGCGGCTCTCGAGGTCGTAATCTTAGTGTTGTTAAGTGGTTTAGCATTGAATTAAGGTTTTTAATATTCTATATCTTTCCGGGAATAATTTATCAAATAGATGTTTGAAAGAAAAAAAGTTTAAAGCTTTCCCATGGAAGGATGAGTCAGACACACTTTTTTGAGACGTTGTGTCAACTCACCAGCCAAATCGGATCACAGATAAATGGTCGTGATTCATCCAGGTGTGCTTTTAAAACTATTTATGAATTCAAAAATAAATACATCGAAAAGAAGCGTGATGATTTTTTAGGAGCTAAAATTTCTTATTGTACTTGTATTTTACTGTAAAATAGTTTACTGTAAAACTTTTAACGGCTTGGTTCAAAACATGGAGCCCATGTGATCCATTGGAGTGCTCCAATTTCAATCTCCAGTCCACTTTACTTAGTAAGGTGAGGTCAGCCCGCAGGCGTTAGGCTAGGACATAAAAAACGTGAACTGGAAATTGAAATTGGAGCACTCCAATGGATCACATGGGCTCCATGTTTTGAACCAAGCCACTTTTAACTGCTGATGAGATTTTCAATTATCGAAAGCACTGTGAATGATTGGGATATCGACGTGTCTGTATTGTAGTAATGAAAAAATTGAAGAACTAATTTTTTATTTTTATTTTATTTACATTATGTTACGTTCAATGTGAACCAACCATTACGGAGCTTCCATTGAGACTGAAAAGTTTCATAGTTTTTCATTATTTGCATCACTGGTCACTTGAAGATGTAATGTGGTACATTTTCTATGTACTACATTCATTCATTAGGTGCGTTCAATTTGATTTAGATATATTAACTTAGTTGACTTAACTGCTAAGTTGACTTAAACTCATTACATGTGACGTTTTGGACGTCATAGTTATGGCGAATGACTCGCTTAAGGTAATTAATCTCACTTAAGTTGCGTTCAATATTGCCTGAATAAAATTCTTAAGTGTGTAGTTGACTTAAAGTGACAGGATATGATGTATTTGACGTCATATTTATCTAAAACCTCCTACTTTAGACATCTTTACTTAAGATACGAATTGGGTAACTTAAGTAAAGACGTCTAAAGTAGGAGGTTTTAGATGAATATGACGTCAAATACATCACATCCTGCCACTTTAAGTCAACTACACACTTAAGAATTTTATTCAGGCAATATTGAACGCAACTTAAGTGAGATTAATTAACTTAAGCGAGTCATTTGCCACAACTATGACGTCCAAAACGTCATATGTAATGAGTTTAAGTCAACTTAGCAGTTAAGTCAACTAAGTTAATATATCTAAATCAAATTGAGCGCACCTATTAAATAAGATTTTTTCACTTTTCTGGAACATTATTTAGTATTTATAACAATTATACAACAATTATGAGGGAAAAGTACCTGCTACAAACTCTACAACATCAATATTACCAAATTCCCTCGGCATGCCAGATAATGGCGAATCCGACCAGGGTACCGGATAATTTGAGTCAAAAATAGTCACGTATACGTTTGCGTATTCATACGCGTATACGATCGTATTTCCGCAGTATATTTAAGCTTGCTATTTCATTTCACTAATATATATATTATGCTATTATATTACTATCTATATCTGCATTAATATATACAGTGAACGCTCTCTAGATGGGACACCATCGGGTCCGGAAAAAAGCGTCCTGTCTACAGAGTGTCCGGCCTTGTGGGTGACGTCCTGTAGACGGGACACGAGCCAAGTGTCCCGTCTACAGAATTTTTTCAAAAAAAAATAAAAATTTAATGAAAAAAGTAAAAAGTAATGATTTTTGTGGGCGACGTCCTGAAGGCGGGACACAAGCCAAATTTCCCGTCTACAGGACGTTACCCACCAAAATCATCAAAATCACTTTTTTCATTAATTTTTTCAAAAAAAAGAAATAATGAAAAAGTGTAAAAGTAATAATTTTTTCACCAATCAGTGGATCTTGGCCAGTCTAGAGGGCGGGTATTGAATACACGGGACTGGGATCTAGTGTCCCACTTTTCTAAATTGGATGTATGGGCTTGCAAAGCTCTCAAAAAAAGTCATAATGGAGCTATGTAATGGTTGTCAACAATCAAAATTTTCAAAAAATCATTATGACCAGAATTTTATTCTAAGTCCAATGATACTCCAAGATGTTTAACTGCGTACATACCTCTAACACATCCAGGATGTATGGCTTAAATCATCAAGAATTCTGGTTGTAATGATTTTTTGAAAATTTTGATTGTTGCCAACCATTACACAGCTCCATTATGACTTTTTTTGAGGGCTTTGCAGACCCATACATCCAATTTAGAAAAGTTGCTCAAAAAATTGAACATCCTAGATAAGTTTAATTTTTAATTTTATCTTAAACAGTTCTCAAGAAATTGTCAAAATTGCAAAAACCTGATTTTGGTGGTTTTTAATTTTTTTCTCAGTATCTACTTAATCAATCTTCAAAAATTTTACACGAAATGATAGCTCTACCATTCCTGAATATCCTCTTAAAACCATTTGTCTGTCAGTATTACAGCTTTTAATAAATTTCCATTTTTCTGACTTTAAAAAAAGTACCTGTTTCATTTTTTTAGCAAGGAGGTGTATGTCCCGTCTAGAGAGCGTTCACTGTATAATATTTATTAATGCAGATGTTTTCTAAGTTTTTACAATAAACAATTTTACAAAATGTACGTTTTGCACAGATTTGATTTTTACGGCACGATTCGATTTACGGCACTGATTCGATTTTTACGGCATGTCGTAAAAATGACCAGATGTCCGGTTTTCGAAATCTGGTCACACTCGGTTTTTCCAGCATGCCGTTCTTTCCGAGGGAATACGGTAATTTCAGTTGAATATCGTATAGTAGTGTGTTGCCATTAACATTCCAATCTATTGGCTATGGCACAGGTGGCCGGATAAAAGGTGTAACAGGATGTATTATTTCGAAATTGAGTTCAAAATCACAGTTTAACAAGCAGATAGATGAGTTGTTTTTTTGGGGGGTTTTTCTATTCTTTTCTGTATTATCATGTTGTTGCCAAAATGTCACTAAAATGACGTCATATAAATTTGAGAAATTTACTGAACTTGGTTCATCTGTTGTTTTGCACTTAATTTTGATAAATAAAATGAAAAATTAAATTTACTTCGACAAATGGATTTCTATTAATAAAATTTTGTGGAATCTTTCATGCATCTTTCGGTAAAAAAAAAATGAATAAATAATTTCTAATGTATTCATCTACTTAAGGAGAAAATTATGGCTATATTTTTTTTTTTTGTGTTTTACAAATTGCGTTTTGATTTTTTTATTTTGATTTTAAGTCGACATTGAAAGTCAAATCTAATTAAACGTTTATTTATTGAACAAAAAAAAAAAAAACGTTTAAATTCACGTTTTAATTTCCTTTTTAAGATCCTGTTTTATATTTTTGTTAAATGAGTTCATCTTAGGAATTATTAATTCATTTTTCATTTCTATGTAAATTTTAAGCTTCTGGCTTAATCCTCGTAGAAATTATAAGTAGATTCCTATTATTGTTAGCCAATTAGTGTCTTAGTGGCGCAGTTTCTGCTAAAATTTAAAAAAGAGATTAGGACAACCTTCAGAATCGGTCCCATAATTCTTCAATGAATAAAATTTCGGCTTCTCATACAATTACAAATTTCAACTAAAAATAATTCCATAAAAAATAATGGAATTCTGACCAAATGGTTAGGCTTTCCTGCTTTTAAATGAATTAATCGTTAAGTCTTCATTAATGAACGGTGTTTCCATCATTAGAAAACTGACTTGCAAGACTTTTAAGCGAAGTTGTAATGCCACAAGTCCCACAACACTCATTGCAAAACCACAGCAGCAAAGAAGTGTGGTCAGTCCAGGATGATGATACAATCAGATCAAGTTATCATCCGGGGAAAACTGAAAGAGCTACTCAGGTGCAAAAATAATAAGGTGCTCATGGTGAATCATATCCGGCCTAGAATTGGGAGTAAAATAATCAAGTATACAGGTTCAAGAAAAGGATAAGAACACGAGATATAGAAGTTTATCTGATAGAATTTAGGAATATGAGTATTTCTGCATGCGCCGCCTAGTGACAACAAATCAAAGTATTATTTTATGGCCGCGGCTATTTCGACACATTTTTGTGTCAGAATAGCCCACCGCTTTAGGGCCAGCTATTCCGACACATAAAAAAAAATTAAAATATAAAAAAATTTAAAAAAATAATTGTTTAAATGAGCTGCACAAAGTAAAATTTATTCAAAAGTAGTGAGAGATATTGACAGCGCTAAGAGAAGCCAGTAGCTTCATAAAGTTATCTGACCACACTAGTAGCGCCAGCTAGAGCTAAAATAACAAAACAGAAAATCCTTGTCAGTTCTGGTCTTCTGGAGCATTATAAGAGGGCAAATGAAACAAAATGGGAAGGCCGAAATAATATTTTAATTAGGTTCCAGGTTCGCTTCCGGATCCGGTTTGGGTATCAAAATATGAATTCTCCTGCTCGTTGTCGATGGGTTTTTGCTAGGTATGCTGGTTAGTGGTTACCTCCATCTACTCAGCCTATGTTACGGTAGGAATTTGCCGCTAGACTCTAGAATCTTGGTATAGAATCATTCTGTCTTGTATTAGACTACCCATGGTGGACATACTATGTACAGGACCATAAGAAATGTAGAATAATTTACTTGGATGAAGAAAAAAGATGAAAAGGGTCCCTGGGGTAAAACTGCAATAAGTCCTCAAGTTTAAGTGCTCAAATACAACCTTTATTAAAAAAATAAACATTTGAGATGTAAAAAAAATACATTTTAAGAACCTTTTAGATTTTAAAAAAATATTGTTATTTATTTTAAATTTTAAAAATATAACTTTTTTGCTCGGCCTCAAAGGTTACGAGTGTATGTTTTGTTTGTTTGAATACTAAAAATGGTCTAAAATTTGTTAAGACAGGTCTTGTTCTTGCTTTAGGCCTACTGTTACTGTTACTGCTAGCGTGCAGAGGTCCGCCAAAGGGAGACTTCTGCCCAAAGTCACCAGTACATACAAATCTAATTTTATTATATTTGTATAACTTCTACAATTTGCAACTCTGGAAGCCTCTCTTCACTAAATTTAGTCCTGTCGGCATAACCTTCACACACCCAACATGATAGAATGACTAGAAAAGTATAAAATTATTTCTACATTAAAAACAACATTTTTTTTCTCAAAACAAAAGAATAACTATTTTTTCATGTCACGTATACAATAAAGGTACAATATTGTTGTACTCCAAGCTGAAATTGCAAACTGGGCAGATGCATTTCGAATCGTCAGCAACCGATGTCTGAAATTAATTATTTTTTGTATTAATGTTTGTGTTGTGCTTGAATGGCTTAACTTTAATACAAAAATAAAATACATGTTTGCAGCCAACTGCATACGGCAAACAAGGTGTATTGCACAAATCCCATAGGTTTGTACATCACTTGAAATAGAACCCTTCGATGTGGGCAAACATTTGTTTATTTTATGTACAATCTTTTGTGTATTCAACAGTGGAATGATAAAGGTTAAAAATTCATGCCAAAGAATTTCCATTTCCCTCGTCTTGTACTGATAAGCTAACTATATAAAATTTAAAAAAATTAATTAATTTCATCTTATTATTAATGTTGATTACATATTGAGGAGCTGCGGGTACACTGTGAATGCAAAGAAATCTTTCCAAAATCGATAAATATCTCCATTTTGAAGAAATATTAGAAAACTAATAAATGACGAAATTTTAAAAAAAGTTTCACTCCAATCCAGAATCTAAAAATAAAAAAAATAAAAATAATTTTATCTATGAAATGCATACCGTAATTAATTATTATTTACTGTGTGTAGCCATGATAAACGAGGCCGTCTGCTGATATATAAGCTTACAAATGGCTGCCCATCTTTCAACCAATGAGAAGTCACGATACAAAATGTATAGGTAGTCATTTGAAAGGAAGACGGATCGCGATTGGTCCATGTGTCGACATATTTAATCAGCAACAACTGTTGACCTTTTGGAATTAATAAATGCTGTTATGACGTCAAGAAATGTTGTTTTTTTTACAAACCCATGTAGAGCTAAGTTACGTACAAGATTTCTGTCATTTACTGAAATCAAATGAAATCTTTATCTTACTTTGCATAATGCAAACTGTAGAATAGCATTTAATTCTGGTTCTATGTTAGTTATAATGTCTGGCTGAAAAAAATTTGTATCTATAACTGGTGTATTCGTGTATAACTAGTGTGTTAAGCTCATTTGCATTGCCCTGTAAAAATAAAAATTAAAAACATGTTTGTAATTTGGAAATAAATTTGTCTGGTAAACTCGGGAAACAAAATTATCGTCCTCTTCGATTTTGTGGGAAGGATCTGATTCTACTTCTCATTTTTATGACGTCAGAAATTCTCAAAACAGTTCTACAGTAATGAGATCGTGAATTATAGCCTGTCACACTCGCTGTCACATGACAGGGAAAGTTTGTTTGGTCATGCCAATCAGGGTTCTTGAAAAGCGCAGCGAGCAAGATTAGTCTTAAGGGCTAACCTGACCTTAACTGGTTGAATTATGCGCTCAAACAGACACGTCATTGGACTGCACGTGCCTGAGGTTTGGGTGTTGTCCCGTCAGTTTTTGTTTACATTTTTTTTTTTTTTGTAGTTATTGTTATGTTTTTGAGTGTATGTTTTGTTTGTTTGGATGTTGTCATGTCAGTGCGCCATTGTTGGCTGGTGACAACTGCACAACCAAACCCCGTTGTAACAACACATCGTCGTTGCAATGAGGTTGTTCACAGATGCGGGGATTGTTGCTGCTCGAGCGTTAGTACTTCCGTCACACGCGGAAGTAGCAGTTAGCAAATTAGTATATGTACAGTCGTGGACAAAAAAAACTTCACTGAAGAAATGGCATTTTCGACTGTGTCCACCAGAGGGCGCAAAACACATTGAGACTGAATGACAACAGTATTGACCGGTCTTATGTCTGCTTAAGGTGTGTAGTTGACCACACTGTCCAAAGTGTGAGACCGGTCAATACTGACGTCATTCAGTCTCAATGTGTTTTGCGCCCTCTGGTGGGCACAGTCGAAAATGCCATTTCTTCAGTGAAGTTTTTTTTGTCCACAACTGTACAGTAGATGAAATTGACATGGAAAAAATTATTCTTTTAAAATAAGCCAAAAAAACAATATTGATTGTTAAATAAAATATATTGTTCATTGAGTAGCTTAGAAATTATCTTGAGTTGTCAACATCAAGTTAATAAATAATAATTCTAGAAATCTGCATCTGCTAATTTTGTCTCAAATAAAGAGGGCAGAAATTTATTGCATGTTGCGCAAAAAAATGAATCAGAATAAATTACAGAATAAATTACATTAAAAAAAAAGAATCTCAATTACCGAGATTTTTCATCTATTTATAGCAAGTCTGATTTTATCATGCAATTTGATCTAAACTTGAAATTGATAGTGAACGGTTGCTGAAACAAATACATTATTTTCTTGAGCAAACAGCAATTTAATAATCCGAATAAATTTTTAATGCAATTTTTTTTTCTCTAAAAATTATCAATCAACTCCCAAGACTATAGAAATGGAAAGTCATAAACTCGGTGATTAAGTTCCAACCAAGGAAATAAATAATTCAATGAATTTTTCACGTCCTGAGAAAATTGCGGAAAAACTCAAACTGAGCGACACAAGAGAAAAAAAGGCAATAACCAGAAGTGCTTCTGCAATAACTAAACAATTCAACGAAGACGGCAGCGCAGCCGCCCAGTTAAAATGGGGCAACCGAAACGAGTTTATGCAGACGTCACACTCTCGACTGTCGAGCCAAACTCAAAGTAAACGGCCGACAGAAATCCAATTGCTTTAAATAGTACTTTATTTTCAAATTTATTCGCCGATAGGTCTGTCCTTAAGGTCGCCATACTCACTCAGACAGTAAATAGAATGACTTTAAGTAGAATTTCATTTCGGAAAGCTAAAGAAATGAGGAGAGAAAGGCATGAAAGAAAATACCTTAAAAATGCTCGGGTTTTGATTTTGTCATTGTGGTTAAAGGAATTTTGCAGCCAAACATGTGTCTCTAATTAACGGAAAGCTGCATGTAAAGTGTGAAGGCAAATTTTATGTGTTAATTAAAACACTGAAATGAAATCATTAAATCGTTAGAATTTTACGAAAGAAAATACATGATTGCACTAATACTTTAAATATTCTAACAATGAATATTCGTACGGCAATATTGTATCAATAAATTTTATTCTCTTAATAAAAATAATTTTATTTTATTTTATTTTATGACCCCCAAAAGAGTTTTTATTTTTTTTCTTTTCTTATTAACTTCACTACAAACAATGAAAAAACATTTTTGAATATGAAAAATTGTATACTATGGTAATTACTTTTCAATTCTTAATCTTCATCATTCTAATATAGCTAGAAATAACAAATAATTGAAATATAGATCCAATTTTAAGAAATCAAACATGGAAACAATTTGCCTACAATCTGAGATGGACATCATCTTGGAATGGGTCAAAAATGACCCCAGTTGGACAGACTGGAAGTTAAAATTTCATGTGTTGTGGTATAACAACAACAACATATTACCTATCTAGATAGCCTATAATGCCAGAAAATCTTTTGAAAACTCATTACCCACACAGCACTACATCTCCCAGAAAATTAATTCATAGAAAATTATTTTTTGGAATAAATTTTTAAGATGTCTTTCATTATAGACCTTTAATGAGGATTTGATTTCAAGCTGTTTTTTCTCTAGGTGGTTCATAATCTACTGCTGTGTGGGCAACCAATTAAATAAAAAAAAAAGAAAAAAAAAAAAAAATTTACAAATAATTTCATTGCTTATAAAATAAATATAAAATTTTTATTCAATATAATATTATAACTAAGAGAGAAATTAGCATATTTTACTAATACCAATCAACCTAGCACATGACTGTTTATCAAATAGAAGCTCTTTTCTTTGTAATATAATTGAAAAAAAAGTTGGTTTCTTCATTCACGAGATCGCCATTGACTCCATTCTTATTATTCAATGGCGGCAACATATGCGATATTTTCCTCGGCGATGTCGTAGTCATTTTGTACCGGTAATTAGGCGCACTATGATTATTGTAACCATAACAAGTACACGAACACACCGACGTCAAATCGTTATACGAAGACGTGTCAGCAGCACCTTGTCCTGAAATAATGCTCCCGTTCGACGTTATCACATCACCCTCTAGTTTCACTGCCCCTTGAGCTGCCGCCTGAGCTTCGGCTTCGTCTTTGCGCTCGTCTTCGGTGTTCATAGTCATAAAACGAAGAACTAAAAGGTTCATCGAGGCAGCAACCACAGCCAAACCGAAGAGAATAAAAATTAAACTGAATGCTACGTACTCTGGACTGTTTTGCAAAGCCTTATTCTTTTGTAAAGCCACGTAGTCACCAAAACCAATAGTTGTTAGCGTTACAAAACAGTAATAAAACGAGTCAAAGTAATTCCAGCCCTCGTAATGAGAAAATGCAGCAGCTCCTGTGGTCATGACGAGTGTGCTCAAAGTGGACACCATGATGATGAGATTAGTCTCTGATGCATTAACACTTTTGAACTTGAAAAGGCGTTTTACATTTTTAATAATAACTGCTGCGAATTTGTTTAATCGTTCACCAATACTTTGAAACATCACTAACCCTAGTGGAATGCCCACTAAAGCGTAGAACATGCAAAATGCTTTGCCTCCTGCTGTCGAAGGAGTGGAATGACCATAACCTAAACAAAAAGAAACAGAAAATTAGTCATTTTTATTCGATTATCACGTTTGTAACACTAAACAATTTTTCCTAATGTATTTTACAAATGATTTTGTGTTCCATTTTGTGTTTTCTTGACCTAATGCCCTCCGAATGACTTAATGCTACGTCTCAGTGCACAGTGGTGTATAGAAAAGAGCAGTATATTACCATTAGTGAGTGGCACACCTAGAGCGATCCACCCATTGGTGCAAGTGTCAATTAGCAGCGTAAAGGATAATGGGAAACAGCAAAAACTAACGAGATCTGGAGAAACAATTACAGTTGGACTTTAATAAGGGTAATCAAGAAATTGTAACTGATGAACATTTGAGTGGCGTGTTAGTTGGGTGATTAATATTTGTTGAGTATTATTATTTATTGATTTTTATTTGTAAATATATATATACAGTATATATATATTAATGGAAATTAATACGTACTTGTTATTATGTATATCGTGGTATTGCAATTGCTAGAAGGGTTGTGAGGGACCATGAAGAGCGGTATAGTATGAGGCATTGGCAATTAATACTGTTCAAATAGACAGGAAAAGTAATGTTATTTGTGATAAATAGCGAAGAATGTAGAATTTGATGAAACAAACAACTTGAATTCCCATTTGAAACTGAAATAATGAGAAATTCAAGGATTTTACTCTATTTGACACATGAATTAGAGTGTTTAGATTGCTTAACGGGTCATTGGAAGGTTCCTATTTACACAATACACAGAATAAAGCAATTTCAGAACTGTAAAAATCAAAAATTTTGAAAATACAGTAATCAAATAATAGTGATGTACAAGTATTGCCAAAGCTCTCTTTCTTATTTTCAGTCCCACCTTGCTTTTATATAGAATGTTTATAGCAGTTTCAGATTACATTTCAGATTGAGTCACACTTGACAACTGGAGATTGCCTTCCATGATCCTGTAAGGAGCACTGAAAGTAATCTTATAAATCCTGAGTGTCCATCAATTTTTTTCTGTGACCCCTGAGGTTTCAAATCACTTCAGAAGTCAAGGAGCTCAAACCTGTCTATGCACTTCTAATTTTTCTCATTGAAGTTTCCAAGAAATAATTAAAACTCCTAATTCCAGTGCAATGCAGTGAAATAAAAAACTTTTACATCAGGGAATTTACATATGATAATGGTAATATTCACATTAGGCAAAACAATATATATCTGCGGAAACTAGTATCAGGAAATATAAATGCTATTTAACACCTATATAATAGCTACACACGTGCGAGCAATTAGATAACACAACAGGCTATATTAAGTGTCTTATTGTCAGCTTTTGGTTGCTATTCATGCTTTATTAAGATTTTCACTTGTTTTGTAAACAAAATTAATTCAATTTTTTCTATAGGCAAACACAATCAGATGGAGTGAAGGGTTATTGAACCAACAGTGTCAGAAGAGTCTGTGGCTGTGATGACTTATTTCACCACCAAAATAGATGGTTGAAGATCAATAAGTTGGCTCTACCTATAGTTGGCTATAGATTGAGATGGCAAAGTCTGGAAAAGGACAAGCTTCATGCAATATATCTATTTATATTAGAGGCCATCAGGGTCGAGGTTTCCAATACTTAGTTAAGGTGGCTATGTGACTTTGCCGCTTTATTGGTAAGTTCATTTTCCTTTATATTCCCGCATGGCCAAGACTCGAGCAGACATGTCACTAGTGACACAACCCTCTATCTATTCCTTTGTGGCTCAAACAAGGAAGCAAACCGGATTAACCAACGCTTGGGGGCTATTAATGTATGGTAATTTTTGTGTAAATAACTCAATAAAACCAAACATGCGCGGTCCAGTTATGCGGGTTTTGCTGTTATTTACAATTGTCAGTTTTTGTTATGTATATAGTGCACAAATTGCATTTACAATAGAGAAAAGGTTTTTATTTTATATTATTATTATTATTGTAAATAGCTTTCTACTTTAGTGTTTGAAATTCAATTTGTTTGCATTGTAAAAGGTGTGAAGATGATGCTCTTTAAGGTGCACATTTATGTAAACAGTGCAGAATTGCTCTTATTCAGTGTACACACTTGCCCCTTAAAAATTGCTTGGAATTTCAATTTTTATTTTTAAAATATCTTGGATATAAAATGAGTTGCAATGTTGATGCACAGATGAAAATTATGTACACACATCATATTATTACCTATAGTTGATAAACGACATTACTCTATAGTAACTATAACAACAACTAAACAAAAAACTTCAATATTGATGACAGCTGTTGACTCATTATGAAAATATTATTAACAAGCAGATAAAATTTTGCCATCAAAACAAAATCCTCCTCCAAAAAGAAAAGTTAAAGTAGATTTATTAAAGCATTATACTTGCAACACTAAAACTATGCATGCAGTCATTTATTTAGAATGATGATTCCACACATTACAACAGCATAATACACCTTTAAGTTATAATTAAATCTTTTTCTGCATCATTCACATTATACACCATGCAGTATACACCAGTGTTTCATGCTTGAAATTCATAATTGAAAATCTACTCAAAGAGTCAAAACAGCATATTGTTAGCTGATACTCACCCATATCATTTACCAAACACTATTCTATATACAGTATATATTTATAGCTTGTAATTTAATTTAAATATTTTTCTTACCTATAGTAGTAAGTACAGTTGTTGCAAAATAAAAGGCCCCTGCAAATTTCCACTGTTTCCCGGCTTTATGAGGCACACCACGCACAATAACGGTCCGCAAAACAGTATAGTCATCCTCACTAATATTATACCTGGCCTTGAGAATATTCTCCATTGACGTGAGTATTTCTTCTTGTTTTTTCTCCTGTTCAGACTCCAATGCATCAAATACTGCAGCTCCCACCAGTAGATATGTGAATGTACAAACGATGAGAGATAGAGTGCGCACGTTTTGCTTCTTCATATTATACTTGCAACTTGTAACGAAGCATAGCAATCAGATCCTGATTGAATCGTGCAATAAATTTTCAACTTTGGTTAATTTCCACGCGCCTGGACCTCGAGCGAGTGTGTGGTACACAGTTGCAGTTGTTTCGTGCATCCTAGGCGCCAAGTGGGAAAGCCCTGCACGTGTTGATGACGTAAATATGGGATTATTAGTATGGTCAAAGGTGAGGCTTTCATCACTTACATGTTGTTTGCTTTGTTATTTCCATGTGGCGTGCGTGATGATCGGAATTCAATTCAAGCGGCATAATGTTTTTTAGTCGGGTGTGAGTAAGGATGCTTGGAAAGATGTGGATGCTGCACTGCTTAGACGGGGTAGCTAATGGGGAATGGCGTCCTTGACATATTGTATGCTTATTAAGGGTTGTGTACGGGTTTTGCAAAAAAGCCCAGAGTGGAGATGGGAGGAAATGCGTTCCATTTGTGACACTTGAGTTGCACGGCTTCGATATTTGCTTCTTCCTTGCACAGAAAAGCAACAAAACGTTAGTGGGCGCATTGAGAATCGATCTGCCATGTCGAGTCTATTTTTAAGCCAATCTGCGCATCCTGCCGTTAATTTAATGGCAGATGGCGTCTGATTGCCTCAGACTGAGGGAACGTTCGCAAAATGATGGAAATTGTGCGTTATCAAGGCTCGGTTTAAGGTTTCCAGTCATTTATATAGAATGTAATTGATATTTTGCTGTTTTTTTATTTTTTTATTTTTTTTTTTTATTTTTTTATTTTCTTTTTTAATTTTTTTTTTTTTTATTTCCAAGAAAATCAAAAGTCTAGCGGATGTCATTTGACATTTTGAAGTTAATTTTTTTCCAGGAAACAGTTGATTAGTACAATTTTTAATAATTTTAATTAATTTACTGCAAAAGTTTTAAATATATGACTAATTTTGTTATTTTATGATGTTCTTTTCAAATTTATTTCCTTCGATGCACTGCTGCTATGTTGAATTCTCGAGCAAATTGTTGCATTCATGCATGTGTAATGTAGCGTGCTTTAATAAACAATGAATATTTTTACTGATCAGGGCTAAATAAATATTTGTGTTGTCTGGTTCATTATATAAGGTTAAGTTGTATTATATAACAGTTTATACGTCAATCTTAAATAAATAAATAAACTATCTTGTTGAATACACGGGTATAATAATTTTTTATTGTTGTAATTAAAGTAATCTGAAAAAAGAAAAAAAATAAAATAAAATAAAATAAAAAAAAAAAATTACGAACAAACATATTTATTCAACAAATCTTCAAATTTAATGTCTAATTGTACTCATTACAATCATTACAATCATTACTCATTACTCATTACTCATCTGGCCTGCTTGCCAGATGTAAAAAGTTCTTTTTTTTGCTTTTTGTGTGTAAAATTGTGCTTATATTGTAGCATTTTTTGTTGAAAAATAAAACGGTTGATAAAATGTGATGTCATAACAGCAATGATGATTCTCACATTTTTCAACGTCGTAGTCATGACTTATGACTCATCCACATCAAGTTACACTCTAACTGATGTCATTTTCAGTTGCACTTTGATCGTTATCCATAAATATGTTGTAGCTTTGCAGGAAAGAAAGAGTTCAACACACTATTTTTATGATGATTCAAAAGCTAAACATTCCAGAAACTAAAGTAAAACAGACTCAAATAAGGCTCAATAAACTCCTATTCTCAGAAAGAAATAAACAACTAAAATTAAAACTGATGGAAGTAGAAGCCAAGAATGTCTCGTTAAAAAACAAATAAAAAATAAATCTGCGATTTTAGACACCAGATGGCTCTAAATTAGATTTTCCTCGCTTTAATACCTACTTCACTTTTCTGCTATGCATTTCAATTGTTAATTCGTTCATTAATAATTACAATAATGGACAAATAGTGTACAAAAAATGCAACAATTCTCCAAATTTCGACACCCAAAAATAAAATTTAATGGCGTGACAGAAAAATAAGCAAACAAAAACAACATTTCTTAGAAAACAACCTAAATCCGAAGCGTAAAAAATGAAACAACTCGGCTGCATTGCCAAACCGAACAAACTTGCTGATGGCGAGGAAAAACCGAAAAAAATTGGCTCAGAAAACCGCAGACATACGACATGTACTTACTAAACAAATACAAAGTTGATCAAACAGAACTGAAACCTGATAACATCCCCAAATCTCCCACCTGCACCAACTTCACCTGCCCGGACTACGATGAAATGCCAAAATTAATCCGGAATACCAAGATGAAAGAACAGTTGGGAAATGTCCTCAAAAAGTGCAGCCCAAAGTGTGAGTTCACAGCCGAAGACAAATCCGAGCTGAAGAAAATGAAAAAGCAAAAACGTGGCTGCTTGGGCCCGAAATCTATTTCCGTTTTGAAAGAACGATTATGGAGAAAGCAGAATGAGGTGATGCAGTATTATGACCATGCGGATTTCTTTGATGGATCGAAAAGTGCAAAGAATCTGGACGATGAGATCCATCCTTTTGATTTCTTGCAAGTGAACGGTGTGTACGTGAAGAATTTAGAGTACAACAACAAGGATTTCTTGAACAAACATTCGCGGCTGATCCATTACCACAATCATCGTTGGGAGTCGGATGGTCCTAGTCTTATTAAGCCATCGAAAGTTACGGTTAATTTGAGGCGTCGGAAAAGCGCCAATCGGAATCCCATCACGTGGGAAATTCCGAGTTATGACACTGCCAGTTGGCGCAAATTCATAGTTAGTGACCCGCACCCGCCGTTGTATAGTATGACTGTTTCGGATACGATTCATTCGAGACCTGCAGTGAAGTGTCGCAAGATGGAAGTCATACGCAACCCGATAACTGGAGAAGAAGTTAATTTCACACGTCGTTGAGTTGAAATCTGGTTCTGAGTATTTTTTTTAAAAAATCGCAAAACTGGAAATGAACAATTTTTTTTGTATTTTTAATCTTAATTGGAAATTTTTTTTTTTAAATATTTATATATATGTATATATACATTAAAAAAAATTGTATAATGGAATTACTTGTGTTATTTATTTATTTTATTTTATTTTATTTTTTTATTTATTATAATTGCGTATTATTTGATAAAAAAATTCTATTCACTTGGATTTTAGAGTCTAAAAAACATAGTGGTATGCGAGTTTGCCAATTATGCAAATTATAACACAATTTTTTATAAATTAAATTAAATTAAATATGAAGTGAATTTATTAAACATTTTAAACATATTAACAACCACTCGCCATTTCTTATAAAATGTCATCATCTATTTCCAGATAAAATAAATCATATTTTAAGTATCACTGCATTATTGAACAAAACAATGCACCAAAAATAATCTTTAAACTTAAACCTGATTTAAAAATGAGAAACTCTAAATTTCTAAAGTAAAATAACGATCATCAAATAATTAAATTTGAAAAAAAAATGTACGACAAATCAGTCCGTTTTGTAAAATACCTAAATGAAATTGGCAGCGATGATCCCGACTACCGAGTACAAGTTAGAAAACAACATGGTCTAATACCAGCGACGTGCCGTCCATTTATTCTGCACACCGAAAAACATCCAGAACATGACCACAACAGAAAAAAACAACATCTTGCCCGATCTAAAAATTACGAACTCTCTAGTCGACAAGTGCGCAAGGCTCTCAGATACACAGACATTTCTACGAAAAGTTTCACAAACTCAACCGAACTGAATTTGAATGTTTCTCTAGATGCTCCTCCAGATGCAAAAAAGAATGATAAAGACATCCGATGCGAACCAGAAGCTGCACGGAAAAAGATGTACGAAACAGGGTGCGTGCAATACTTCACTGAACCAGATTCAAATGAATGGCCATTGGACAACTGGAAGAAATCACGGGTGGATTTTGAAGATTTTTTTGATGTTAGAAGCAGTGTGACGACAAAAGAGTGTGTTCGTAGGAAGACGTTGGAAGATAACAGGAAGATGATGATGAAATTTAAACGTCGGCATTTGAATTCGACTGTTTTCGACAATAAAACGCAAATTGAGCAACCGGGAGCAAAGGATTATCGTATTTGTTCATACGCAGGAGTTGAGACTTTCTATGATTCTTCACAATTCAGGCCGTGCATTAAATCTTATTCGGTTCGAGCTGTTTGCAATCCGATCACTTGGGAGACAGTTTCGTATAATTGTAGTAACCAATGTATCAGATAGAAATGTTTTTTTATGTTCAAATTGAATGTTATAAATTGTTATGAGTGTAAAATGTATCTGTAATATGAAAAGGAATAAAAATTGCATAACATTTATTATAAAAAAGAAAATTTTATTTTAAAGTGAGAATTTTCTGATTTTGTCAAAATTTCGTATTTTGAATTTATGCAAACTTTTGGATGATTTGTGCGCAATTTAATTACTAGTGAATAGGTATATTAATCTATTATAGCTATTAATTAGTACCTCATTTGATTTATTTGTTCGGCTATTCCCAGAATTGAATTGGCAATGAGTTTAAATGGAATTAAGGATTTGTTTGATGTCCATATATGAGACATAAGCATCAACACGTGTTTATTGAAGTGTATGATTGCATGACAAACATGTATGACATAATAAATATCACAAACAAAGCAGCAATAAATGATAGATAAATGAGTTTTATAGATTATAAATGAGTTCTCGGAGAAGATGAAAATTCCCAGCATCCAGCATCCGGATTTGCCATATTTTGAGAAACCAGTTAGTAACAATTATAAAACCAAAATAAATTTTATTTCTGCTTTATTTATTCAAAAATACAAATATATTATATCAGAAGTGATATATTTACTCGATTTGCAGATAGGTGTCAGCACTTACATAATGCATTATTTTGCCCAATGAGCAAGCTCAGCGCAAAATCTGATTTTTTTCCAGCTTGTTTTTGTTTTCTGCCATTGCTGTGTTCGATAGCGGCAAATGTCTTGAATGATAATGTTACTTTTTGCCTCACACTCGATTTTATTTACAGTTATTATTTCAGTTATGTCCAGTGATGTTCAGGAGTATTCTGATGATGATTTCAGCGCTCGTATTCGGCAAAGCGGCACTGCCTTAGTCGAGTTTTATGCCCCATGGTGAGGAATAAAATGATTTATTTGTGCATGGTATAATATAAATGATTAAAATGTGTTATTTTTTGTTTTTTTGAAAAGGTGTGGTCATTGTAAACAGTTAGAACCGGAATATGAGAAGGCAGCTACATTTTTGAAAAATACCGATCCACCTATTACTTTAGTCAAAGTGAGATCCAGAGAGACTCTTGGGGTCCCCAAAAAGAGAAAGAAGGCCATTCAAAATTTTTAAAATGCGATATTTTTAATAAGAATTGTAACAGTATTTAGCACAATTTGAACATTTTTAATAAGAATTGTAAAAGTATTTAGCACAATTTGAACATTTTAGATGAAAATTTCTCAAATTTTGTCAAAATTTACTAAGAAATGATCAAATTCTGTCGAAATTTACTAAGAAATGATCAAATTCTGTCGAAATTTACTAAGAAATGATCAAAATCTGTCGAAATTTATCAAAAGCTGGTCCAATTTGGTGACTGATCAAAGTATGTTGAAACTTATCAAGAAATCTCGAATGTTGTCTAAAATTGAGCAAATTTTGTAGAAATGTGTCTAGTAGACTAATTTTAATGGCTTTATTGATTTGTTGTAGAATGTGTCGAGTAGACTGATTTGTTGTTACGTTACTGAAGCTAGATTTCCTTCTCTGTGCAATAAATTAAGCAAATTTCAGGTAGATTGCATCGATTCTGGCAAAGACACGTGCCGTCGATACGGTGTTAGTGGTTATCCGATGTTGAAAGTATTCCGCAATGGCGAGTTTTACAAAGATTATTTCGGACCGCGTGAAGCTAGTTAGTAAAAATAAAGAAAAAAATTTAGATCTTTTGTGTTTTTTAATTTTCTTTTTTTATGTCTTTTAGAAAAGATTGTGACGTTTATGTTATTCCAAATCGGTCCCAGTTCGATGGAATTGACGAGTGTCGTTGACATAAAGTTGTTTTTGAGCAAACAGGAAGTGGGAGTTATTGGATTTTTCGAAGACATTGATAGGAAATTTAAGAAAACGTTCGACAAAGTTGCGGAAAAGCTTCATGAGTCTACGAGATTCGCTCATACGAGCAGTGCCGATATTATCAAGAAATATAAATACAAAAAGTTGAATTATTAATGATTAGCAAATTTTTTATAAAGGGTTAAAAACGATTAATGTTTGGATTTATTTTTCAGTGACATTGTTTTGTTTCGGCCATCTCAAATGAAAAATAAGTTTGAAGACAGTGAAATTCCCTACAAGGGAGATAAAAATGATAAAAATCAATTAGAACGGTTTATTAAGGAGAATTAGTAAGAGATTAGTCTCGCTTTATGAAAGAAAAAAATGCATTTTATCAGCAAAAATTGGCCTTTAAACTAAAAATTTTTTTGATAAATACATTTAACATCTTTTTGATGCAAAAATGATAAAGCAAAGGAAAATGTAAAAGATGCATAAAATATATATTTATTAATATATTAACCTCGTAAATGTATACAATGTCTTTTTATTAAGGTGAATTTTGGTCTATTTTACATAAAACGGACTAAAATGTGTTTACTCCATTAAAATAATAATAATAATTATGTTATGTCTGTTTACCTAAATAATGTCTAATAGAATATAATTTTTTTTAGTCACGGTCTTGTCGGACACAGAACAGCCGAAAACATCGATACCTTCACAACTCCTTTGATCGTTGCATATTACAAAGTAGATTACGTAAAAAATGCCAAAGGTAACATGAATTTATATTTAACCAAACATTTTTTCTAATTATTCATTTATCAAGATACAAATTATTGGAGAAACAGTATTTTAAAGGTTGCAAAGGCTTATAGCGACCAGCAGATCACGTTCGCCATCTCAAACAGAGAAGAATTTACTCACGAAATGACTGAATTCGGTATAAAATACTCAAATAGCAATGTACCAGTTGTCGCTGCACGAAATGCCAAATTTGAGAAATTTGTAATGGGGGACGAATTTACGTAAGTTACGGCTCCTTACTGTAAAGAAACCCCATGTAAATTACATTTAATTTCTAAACAGGCCCAACAACTTTATTAAATTTATCAATGATTTTCTTACTGGTAAATTGACCACGTACATGAAATCTGAGCCGTTACCGAAAGAAAATAATGGACCGGTTAAGGTGATCATTATAATCGATTATTATTATTTAAAAATCATAATTTTTATTTAATTTTAGGTGGTGGTAGCTAGAAATTTCGATAAAATGGTACTGCATAATGATAAAGATGTTATAATTGAGTTTTATGCGCCCTGGTGTGGTCATTGTAAAAAATTGTTGCCTGTGTATGACCAATTGGGCAGGGAGGTATTATTGGTTTAGTTAGTGTTTTGATTTGTTTGAATTATTGTTTTGGTGACGTCAGATGTTGGATGAGGATGTGGAAATTCTCAAGATGGATGCGACGGCTAACGATGTGCCGGTGAGTTTCGCGGTTAGCGGGTTTCCCACGTTGTTCTGGGTGTCTGCACGTGGAAAGAAAAGACCGATGCTGTATAACGAGGGAAGAGAGTTGGATGATTTCATTAGATTTATAGCAAAACATGCCATGAAGGAATTAAAGAGGTTTGACAGGCAAGGGAATAAAAAGAGCGAGAAAGTGGAGTTGTAGATATAAATTTTTTAGAAATTAAAATATATTTTTTGATTTAAAACCTCGGCGCTATGATTTAATGACGATTATTCGTAAAGAGTTTTATGGTGACGTCTTCATAAATAGTCGATCAGCGGCTTATTTCTTCGTTACGTTTTCATTTGAAAGTGCATTTGCATGTGTAGGCTGGATCCATTCCATTGTTTTAATCATGCAAAAATGCGAAGGGGTAATCATTTGCAAAAATTAGGGACGAGATTTGTAAATCCAACAAATCTGATGTGGATTTGGTGGATTTGTGGGATCTGAAGTGGATTTGTATTAATTTGGGGCGGATTCGAGTGCCGGAAGTGGGGTTCCAAGCGAAATCTTGTCCGGAAGTGGGGTGACGGATTTGCTGGGTTCAGCGTGGATTTCAGGATTTCAACTGAGTTTGGTGATTTATAGTGGATTTATGTATTTACATTGGGATTCGTGGATTTGGTGTGAATTCATACATTATTTAGTGTCTTTTTCCCAGGATTTGGATTTGGATTTCTATGGATTTGTATCAATTTGTGTGGATTTGTATCAATTTGTGTGGATTTGTATCAATTTGTGTGGATTTGTATCAATTTGTGTGGATTTGTATCAATTTGTGTGGATTTGTATCAATTTGTGTGGATTTGTATCAATTTGTGTGGATTTGTATCAATTTGTGTGGATTTGTATCAATTTGTGTGGATTTGTATCAATTTGTGTGGATTTGGTGGATTTATTGAATTTGATGGATTTGCTGAGATTTGTACATCTCAAATATCACGAGGGACGGGATTTGGAAGAATGATTACCGCCTCGCAAAAATGGCAATGCATGCTCTTCATCTTCAATCCAAGGCTATGCGCAAAAACACTTTTGAAAAACTCATTTTTGGAAAATTTGCCTAATCTTTGCTTTCCAATTACTCAAGAACTGTTCTGGTTGTTTATTCAAGATCAAAATGTTGAGTGAAACTTTATTCTACTTCTGCGTATCTCTTCAATACAAAATTATGACAAAACTTGCTCAAATTTAAAATCTGGATTTAAGGACAGATTCTAAGACAGATTAGCGAGAAAATGACTCTGGTGCTGTCAGAAATGATGCATCTCTTATGGTTTCAAAGATATCGGCCGAAACACATTTTTGAAAAATTTGCCTCATTTTTGCTTTTTACTCAAGAACTACACAAGAGAGAGTGGTTTATTCAAGATTAAAATGTTGAGTGCATTAATATCTTGTAGTGAAACTTCATTCTACCATTGGTACATTTCTTCAATTCAAAGTTATGCAAAAAACTCATTTTGATGAAAAATTTGCCCCATCTTTGCTTTCAAATTACTCAAAAATTTTTTTTTCAAGATCAAAATGTTGATTGGATCAATACCTTAAAGCGTTTACGACATCACAGATTGTATTGGTCCATTGGATCAAGTATGTTTCAAAACCTCTTAAAGTAATCTACAAAATTTTTTAATTTTTTACCTCCAACAAAACGAGCAGCAGAAAAAACGCGAGAGAAAAGCGAGACCGATTTGACAATGCACGAGATTCGTTTCGTCACAGAAGGTATCCAAAATAAAAATGACCAGGGCAGTCTTGTCTGATATTGGTATATTTTTTAGAAGAATGAATAATTAAACATTTATTTATAACTTTAGTTTTTTCTTTTATCATGTGTAAATACTGTGGCATAGTTTTACATAATTTAATACAGAGGGCGCTGAAAACGTGCCAATCGCCAAAAACGTCCACTGGACGAATTCTGACTTCCAGTCCACTAATATAAAAAGCAGAACTTGTCCAGCAAAAAGATGTTATTTTGGATTAAACCAAATTTTTATCTGAAGTTTTCTGCCTGAATTTTCTCATAATTTTTATAGGAAAATGTTTTTATTAAATCATGTTTTTAGACTAATTAGACCATGCTCTACAACTTTCTAATTGAGTATTTGGTGCTAATTCATAAACGGTTAAAAAGTTAAGAAAGTAATGGGTCACTTTGAGAGGTCAAAGATCAAATATTATATCGCCATTGACTTTGCCATACACACTTTACTATTTGACTACATGAACAGATTTTTTCTAAGATGGACATTTTGGGAGAAAATTCGACTTAACACTCTTAGTTGGGAGACCCTGTAAATTAAGATAATGAAAGGAGATAAATGTTAAAATGTTTATTTTTTATTGTAGGCCTCTGTTGTTCCACGCTGCTATTGCTGCCGCGAGTATAGTATAATTGGATTGAATGACCAGTTTGTGTGGGCGAAATTAAAAGTTAAGTAATTGGATAATTTGGCAAAACTTATCCGAGCGGATCAAAGTGAGCAAAATCTCAACTAAATAATAAAAAACAATCCTCTCACTCAGGACAGGAGTTGTCCTATGACTTTCACTTCTTTGAAATTGGCGCCTGAATTGGTCTCATACTTGTAATTTCATATTGGAAATTTGCGAGTTGTTAATTTATTTTAATGTTCAAAGATTTACTCATAGATGTCGCGACTGCCGAGTTGCAGCACGTGAGCAAATGTGTTTGACGTCATTTTATTTTATCCAGCGCTGCTTTGGGAGGCAGTCGCAGTCGATTCGTGTGACCATTTTAGATTTGAATTTTCTGTAAGTTGTGCGCTCATTTACTTTGCTTTACATTTCATTATTTGCTATTTCTCGCGTGTTTTGTTTTTGCGCTGCTGTTTTTGTCCTTTTCAATTTACTTTTGCGCTGCTGTGCTTCGACTTTGCTTGTATTTTGTATTGCACTGTTTGCTTTTATCGTTGCTGCTTTGGTGTATTTTTAGGTTTAGTTTGCGCTGTCTTTTGTTTTTAGGGGCCCTCGCACTATTAGTGCTGAGATGAGCGCGTCTTAGTTGTGTTTGTACGGCATGTTTTAATCGTTTTGCATTTATTTGTATTAATTTGCACAAACCTTCAACATTAGTCTTATTTTACTCTCAATTTATGCGAGTTTTAAATTTGCATAAAATGTTTTGTCTTTTATTGCGCTGCTTTGGTGTTTTGTGGTTCAGTTTGATTGTGGATTTCGGAATGTTTATTTTGTTTTATTTCGGAGGCATAAAGAAAACGATAATAAAATGCATAGATTATTTTTTGATTTAGTTTTTTCTTTTTCAGTTTTGGCCGCCAAATCGAGACTGACCTCAACGTGGGATGGAGACGCCGATTCGCGAGTTGTAAGTGTCACTTTGTTCTTTTTCGTGTTCTTGCTTAAGTGAATACTGATTTTGCTATTCACTAAGTTAAAGCACAAAAAAGAAGCAAAGTGACACTTTCAACTCGCGAAAATTAATTTTTCTAAAAAAAGGGCCGCCGGGATTTCGCCTATCTTCAACTTTTTAATTTATTCATAATATTTTTCATTTTTTTTCTTAAGTTATTTCTTTTTTATTTGTAATTTTTATATTATATATTTTTATTTGTATTATATTTTT
>JH431477.1:243447-300386 GCA_000239455.1 Strigamia maritima
AAAATATTATGAATAAATTAAAAAGTTGAAGATAGGCGAAATCCCGGCGGCCCTTTTTTTAGAAAAATTAATTTTCGCGAGTTGAAAGTGTCACTTTGCTTCTTTTTGTGCTTTAACTTAGTGAATAGCAAAATCAGTATTCACTTAAGCAAGAACACGAAAAAGAACAAAGTGACACTTACAACTCGCGAATCGGCGTCTCCATCCCACGTTGAGGTCCGTCTCGATTTGGCGGCCAAAACTGTAAAAGAAAAATTAGTTAATTCAAATAATAAAGCAAAGACCGAACAAGAAAATGGCGAGAAAGAAAATAGAGTAAAGGCTAACGAGTGAAAATAGAGTAAAGGCTAACGAGTGAAAATAGAGTAAAGGCTAACGAGTGAAAATAGAGTAAAGGCTAACGAGTGAAAATAGAGTAAAGGCTAACGAGTGAAAATAGAGTAAAGGCTAACGAGTGAAAATAGAGTAAAGGCTAACGAGTGAAAATAGAGTAAAGGCTAAAGAGTGAAAATAGAGTAAAGGCTAAAGAGTGAAAATAGAGTAAAGGCTAACGAGTTATAATAAGAGTAAAGGCTAACGAGTTAAAATAAGAGTAAAAGCTAACGAGTGAAAATAGAGTTAAAGCTTACGAGTGAAAATAGAGTTAAAGCTTACGAGTGAATATGAAATAGAAGCTAAAGAGTGTAACTGAAGTAAAAATAAAAAATGCGCGCTCGCACAAATAGACAAGCACCAACAAACCTGCAACGTCGACTGGAATGAAGTTTCTAAGCTGAGATAACGTGGAAATGTAAGTGATGTTTGATTTGCATATCAAACGGCCAATGAGATTTGAGTAGGCAGCGATAACGGCATCTAGTGGGAGAATTTAAAAGTGTTCTAATTTAACTAATTTTTGAATAATTATAAGTATTCTAGATTTGTCAACGAGACTTTTAAGAAGAACTAAAACAAAATAAAAAAAAAAACTAACCAACTCAAAAGAAACCTTAAAATAGGATTCGGATTTCGAAACGTCTAAAAAACAAAAATAAAATCACTTATTTTTTTTCTGAATAATAATAATAAAAATTATAAAAACTAATAAACTTGAAACACGTGCTGAGACAAGAAATAAAGAATAATTATATCCAGTTCAATCTTTAAAAAAAACACATTAAAACATGAGTTTATACATTTTAAATTGACACAATTAATACTATGAGCTATGTTTCATTTAGACAGTGCTACAATCCATAAGTAACTCCGACTGGAATAGTCATCACCGGGGTCACATTTGTGATTCGTACAAATATCTTTATTTCAAGCGTTGTGCAATATATGAGACTTCTGATGACACGTGTGAAGATATCGCTATTAAGTTATTGATCTTACTAGGCAAAAATGCAAACTTATCTATTATTTGGCGCCGATTAATTCTATATTTAACACTTTTATTTCTACACATGATAATCCACGCCATTTTCTTTACCTTAGAATTTTACAATACCAATGAAAATAAGTCTTTTTTTCTAAGAGGCCTCAGAAAAAGCAACATCACATACGTCAAATTTTACTACGACTTAACAAGATACGATCACCCAAAGACATTGTTGTATATTCAAAATTTGCATTGGTTTATGAAGACCCATCTGTATATGGGTTTTCAATCACTTTTTGTTCATATTGTTGTCAACTGGTATCTGAGAACTTTGAAATATTGAAAAGTTTTACAAAAACTTCTGTGCAATCAGATGTTCCTATAACTAAGTAGTGTCTCAACAAAATCGATCAGAAATTTGACAAACATGTCAATTAAATGAGTTATTTTCTCCTCTGCTGTTACTTTGGAGTGCAGGTGGAATGGTAGTAACATGTTTGACTCTGCGTGCACTAAAAACAACAACCTTGCGAGTCAATAATATTTATACGTTTGTTTTAATACTTCTGATCACTTTGAGGGAAATGACTCTGTTATTTATACTACATATTCATGCAATTAGAATTCATACAGAGGTAAGTGTTAAGGAAAAGATTAAACATGATATATCTTAGATAGAAATATGTGTTTACATTTTCCTCACCCAACACGAAATTTTATCAACACTTGTATAACGAAAAATATTCGTGAGATGGTGTACTCAACCTTTCTCTTCACCATGTTTATTTCTTCTATAAATCTGAATCCTAAACTGCCATTTTGGCGTTTGAAATAAACGCATACAACAACTGAAACAATAATAATGACAATCAATAATGCAACTAACGGGGATGAAAATAATTGGATCCCGGTAGAAAATGTGAACAAGTGCGAGAGATTCCTCAAACGTGTCAGAAGCCAAAGTTCCTGAAAAATAAAATTAAAATAGTAAAATGGAATTAAAACTAAAATTCATAATCATCCTCCATTTGAATATCTCCAGTGGCAGTGCGAGTAGCAAATTTGTATTCCGTTACTTTCTACAGAGAGGCGTAATGTATACCACGTAGCGGGACTCAAATCAGAAATGACTATTTTCTTTTGAATCGGTCTGATGTTTGAGCCTGCCACAGCCCATTCTCTGCCATTAACGGATTTGTATTCGGCAAAAAATGTTTTCAAAAATGTTGGCAGTGACAAATGCAGAACCTTCGCGAATAATTTGATCCTTTAATGGAGCAATAACGTCTGCAAAAATGAGATAATCATGACTACAATAATTCCACACTAATTAACACTTGCATACCTGAGCCTTCGGTGGTAAATGATATCGTGTTACTCGGAGAGCCTGTGCCAATGTTGTTAAAAGCTTCCATGTACACTTAGTATGTGGCGCCACACAACAAATTTTCTAAAGTATACAACATTTGTTCAGCCCTGATTTCCTTCGTTATATACCAAATACCATGAAGTTCTTTGTAGTGGCAGAAGATAACCTACAAAATACACAATGAATTTTAATACATACAAATATTTTTATTACTTATTCACTCTTTTTATGGATTTCCACTGCAGCTTAATGGATGAACGAATTTAGAAACAACATCCGTGATTGGAGCAGGAGGAGGAACTACGAGTTACAATAATATACGTATTGTAATTCAATACATCGTGTTATTCGAATTGATTCAACTTTCTACAGCCGTAACTTCATCGTGTCCATGCTCATTGTACACTGCACATGTGTAGTTGCCCGAATCTTCACGGGAAACTTTGCTAATAAACACAAATCCATCTGATGTAATTTTAAGGCGATTGTTTTCCTTCAGGAAATTAATTCTACATTCATAAATTGATTTTAAAAAAATTTTTAATTTTAAAAGAAAATCGCATTTTCGATTTGGTGAAGATACGCCAACTGCAGTGCAGGACAGTACGATGTCTTCTTGCCAGGAGATTTAATTAATGCATCAAAAGATGCTGCTTTGGCTGGAACTACACTATAAAATAGGAGCTCCAGTTCGAAATTCAATTACATCATTACAAAAACATTACCAATAGAATCGGCAACAGTCTGAGCAACAGAACTTTTGCCAATTACAGAATTTGCTGTATTTTAATCTGGAGCAGTAGTTCTGGTTTCGGAATATCTGCCGCCGCCTAGTGAAAATGAAAGAAATTAAAAATATAATAAAATCATATTTTTGAATTTAGTCTTATAGTCTTATGCTTATAAACAGTAAAACTATTTCAGAAGTTAATAAAATACATTTTCTGAACTGCCACCTCGTGTGTGTTTATGGCAACTGAATACAAGCGGCAATCGAGTTAAATTTAAAAAATTATATCCTTTTCTTTTTGAATGATAACGCGTAGTAGTAGCCGAAGTGTCTTTGTGACATTGGATTTTCCATGTCATGGCCACAACATTAATGCCTGTTACACTTACTGCATATGATGCATGTTGCATCATTCGCCATGTCATGTAGACGCAACACTGTAATTAATAAAGATTAGTCTACTGAACCCAACCAAAATTATGCTGGATAAATTACTTACTGTTTTCCGGTAGTGGACACTAGGTGCGTTCAATTCAACCATAATACTACTATTATATGATTCATCTGAGAATTTTTTGAGTCCAAAGCCTCGCTACTCAATTGTTGGCCAGCTTATGTGAGAAGCGCTCACATTTGAGAATTGCCTTCGACGCATGCGCATTGTAGTGTTTCGCGCTAAACTCTATCTAACGTGCACGAAACTCCCATTGCAAAGTTAAAAATGATAACAACAAGCCTTGTACTACAATACCAAAGTTAAAAATGGTACCAACAGTTCTGGGTTTCTGGGTTACCTGGATCAATATGGCATCTCATTATTTTAGTACTAGGCATGTGGTACCATTTTTATAACTTTGGTACCATAACTTTAGTATTAGGCATGTTGTACCATTTTTATAACTTTGATACTATAATTTTAGTACTAGACATGGTATTATTTTTAACTTTAGTAGCATAATTTTAGTACTAGGCAAGTGATATCATTTTTAATTTTGGTACCTAATTTTAGTCTTAGATATATGGTACCATTTTTAACTTTATAAAAACCATTAAAATTGGACCCCTGCAAAGGCCATGATGCAAAAAATTCTTTTCCCGAATACCCCTCAAGCACGGTAGATTAATCTCGAATAATCATACTCGTACGGTACTCGTACTCGTATGATTATTCGAGAATCTCCCTAGCTCTTGGAATATTATTATGATGAATGGACTAGCAAGCCTAATTACAGTTGGCTAACAAGAGTTTATTTAAGAATACAAAAATATTCACTAGGGAATGGTCACTGCCTGGTGGTGTCTGGTTGTCCAAGTCCATGACAACACACAACCCCTTACCACGATAATAAAAAATATTTGAATGTAAAAATTTCAATAAAATCTCCAAATTTTTAATAAATTTTGTTAAAATTAATTTCAGACTAAAACAATCATTCGAGGTTTTAGGAATATATACCTAGTACATAAAGTCAAATTTACCAAATATCACATCTATTTCACCATCAGTCCGTTACCAATGAAACAACAGCTAATATTTTCTTAATATCATTTTCTCCCACCCATCATCGTCATCACCATCACCATCAACAATGTCTCGAACAGAACTATCAACCTCACCAAAACGCATTACATGTTTACAGAAAGTTTCAAATGCATTTATTACATCATTTAAGCCTCGTTCAGCATCACATTTCATCAAACTGGCGCCTTTAAATTTTGCAACTTGTGAAATGTTGCATTTTCGATCCAAAGTTAGTATTCATAATTTTGGCGAAATTTTTCAATGCGTTGAATCGGTCAGGAAACCGCGCGACAGCTTCACCAACCATCAAATCTTGAACGGTTTTAACTTCCCCATTGCAATTTAACCCCAACAGCTCATACAGAGTTTTATCATCCAATTTATTCAGATGTATCTTCTTAAATAATCGAACAGCAAATTCTTCTCTGTTCTCGTCACCATTAGATCTCCATTTGAAAATGCATTTAGCAATCACATTGCACCATAAAGGGTCATTAAAACATTGAATGAATTTGATCATTTCTGTTTCAGTCAATAATTGAATGTTGTCGTTTTCTGCTATTTTCTCCATGTTATTTCGTATGAAATGTTGCAATTTACAATCTGGTTGGCATATTTCATATTGTGCCGCCAGAGTCCACAATTTCGGAAATGTTTCCATACTGATGTCTTCGGTTAATCGGTCCCAGCAAAAAAAGAGCAAATCTTGAATTTGCATCATATGGCAGGTGGAAATTAATTCTTTCACGAAGTTGTCATCATTATTTAAATTCGGCAATTGGGCAGTGTACAAGTAATGGATAACGACTTCAATTATGTGTTTGTCAACCATACTGAAATTAATTACTCCCAGATTATCTTCGGACATGTTGGTACCGAGCATGGTTTCGAAATAAGAGCTCGATGCGGTTAGAACTAATTTATGGGCGTGAAGAGTCCCATCCTTGCATCTGATGACGACATCCGTTCCGGATTCTTGTCGACGCATTTCATCCATTTTGGATCGCATGCGAGTCAGTTGTCTGACTACCACACTGAAAATAATAAAAATTTATCAATGGCTTTTGTTTGTATCCATTTGGATTTTGAACCTGGGGTTTGCAGCGGAACTTATTTTTTTGAGTTGGATTTTAATTCAGAATTCATTTGGGAAGTTATTAAGTCTTCATTAGTCATTCGAAGTTCTTTTGGTAGTCTTGATAAAAGTCTGGGAGATTTTCCTGGTGGCAATGATAACTCGATTGCTTAAATTAAATATAATAAAATAATAAATACGGTAAATATTTGAACAAATTATACGAGTTTCTAGAATAACACCTTTTGCAATATCATCATCTTCTTGCTGCAAATCGAAATCGTACAGATCTTTGTTGAATTGAGATTGATTTTTTTCACACTGGAAAACAATTGATGAATTTAAATTTTCAATCAGTGTGGTACGTTTGTCCGATGCCGTTTGTCCAAAAAAAAAAAAATTTACGGATAAGACTTAACATTTGTTTTGGTTTAGCCTTGTTTCGATAATATCAGATAATAAAAATGGCAATAGTTTGCTTAATTTAATAATTTAAACGACTAATACAGTTTGGAGTTGATTTAATAATCACAAAACTTCATGGAACCGCCCACCGAACAATTTGCGAACGAAAAATTTGAATTTCTTCCATTGTCAAAGTCCGACGACACACAAAACAGGTCTAATATTGTGTGGGTTTGACCTATTACAACATGTTTTAGCCATTTTTGTTCATGTAAATGTCTAAAAACGTTAAATATTATAATAATCATTAATCATTAATAATAATTAATTAATTAATTACATGTCTAAAACAATAATGACAAATGGGAGGATTAAATACGTGACCAAAACGTTTTCCGGACAAAAACGTTGTTCGTTTGTCCAAAATCATTCGGACAAACGTACCGGTCCGGTTTTTTTAATTTTTCAGACAATCGACCATTTTTTTATCACCGTTTCCAGTGTTTCTTGTCCGGAAAAATCGACACCTTCATGTTTCAGCCTGGAGTACAAATCCGCGATCAAACTAAAAACAAAAAAAATTTTTATTTAAAAAAAAAAAAAACTTTAAAAACCTAAAGTGTGCGTATATTACCGTAATTGCGAATCATATTTAAATTTTCCTTCAGCCCATTTGACAACTAACTGCTTCATCTTATTCGACACAGCACGATGTGTTTGCTAATAAATTTAAAAATCAATTAACATATCGCATCACCAAATATAATTTCGTATTTATATTATAGGTAACCTATACCTTTCCAGTTAAAATTTTCTTAACTTCACTAACAAAATCTGTCGAGGAAACCGCAAGATGAAATTTTTTTCCGCAAATCAATACACATTTGTCTAATAACTGAAATAAAATTAATTTTAAAAAAATAACAATAATTTTTTTTTAAAAAAAAAACTACATCCAAAGCCTGTAGAGATATTTGTGGCGTACGATGGTAAATCATCTTGACAATGGCTCGCAAGCAATCTTTAGGTCTTTAAGACAATTAGAAATGATTTAAATGTTTTGAATGTTAAGTTTTGTAAAAATCGTACCCATCGGATGTAGCAAGAACTTCATAGCGAATAGCACCGATTTTCCCCCAGTCTAGTCTAACATTTGACTCTGAAGTTGCTTCCACTGCAAGAATAGCAAGTGTTAAGTAGAATAAAGTGCAATTTATATTGTATACTAACCTACATATTCATCAAATGGTGAAGCGCTACTATACCAAGTCATTGCATTTCTGCTAAAATCAGATGGCTCGAAATAAAACTTCAGCTGAGTAAGAGCATTACGTCATGCAACTCTATCTAGTTATAACGGGTACGGTATATAATAGTTTTAGTGTGAGTAATTTCTAGTTTGGAGGTATGCTAGCCTCATCTTCATGTATAGGCTTCATGTTCATCAGGGTTGAGGACAAATAATAACAAATTTCAAATTGTTGCAGTACATAAGTTTGTCACATGGTGGATTAGCAGCTGCTAGCGCCAAACCAATACAGAATGCGCAACTACATTATCCGTCATTCTTGCAGAAGATTTTAAAAAAGAAAATAATTAACGTTTCAACAACGCCTAATGGAGTGATTTACGAAAATAAAAATGCTGATACCAGAAGTCGCTCTCTGAATTGACACGGAGAAGCACTTTTTTTCTTAATACCGTAATACTATCACGGGTGGCCATATTAGTTTATTAATCCCGACAACCCGCGTGCGTTTTCCCTTAAATGATGTGCTGAGCTGCCGAACAGAAAAAGGGCAGCAACGATTTACGCACGCCGAGGACATCGACGGCAGTCGACCAGAAGGCAGGCGACCAGATGCAGTCGACCAAATGCTGTCACACGGTATTCTGTTTAACAATAGAATCAAATTGAACTAAAGTTTTGCCTTTAATGTGTAATGTGACTAAATACAATGTTTAACTTCATATTCATTTGAACAATGGAATGAAATACAATAAAGCGTTGATAAATATTAAAAGTATAATGATATATGTATAGTAGGTACCCGTAGCGAGAATGGCATTTTCTTTACTATTCTTTCATCACTATCCATTTATATCGTCACCATCGATAGCAGGATTAAATGCGTTCAATCGTTCGTAAAAACGAGCGATAACTGCACCGATCATCACATCTTGAACGGTTTTATTCTTACCATTGTGATTTAATTCTAACAATTGATACACAGTTTCTTCGTCTAAATGATCAACTCGAATTTTCTTAAATAATCGAACAGCAGGCGCCTCTCTACATTTCTTATCGCATTTCCAGTTGAAAATGCATTTAGCAATAACATTGTGGCGTGTAGAAGTAGAAGAATCATTAACACATTCGATGAATAGAGCCATTTCAGCTTCGGTCAACAACTGAATATTTTCATTGTTCGCAAATAACTCGACATTATTTCGAAGAAAACTGAGCAAATTACAATCTCGTTGATATAGATCAAATTTCGTTGCTACTGTCCACAATTTCGGGAATGTTTCCATGGTTACATCATCAGTTAGTCGGTTCCAGCAATGATCCAACAGATCCCGAATTTGCATTAAGTGACAACTGGAAATCAACTCGGTCAGCAAGTCGTCATCTTTTGTCAAATTCGGTAATTGAGCGGTGTATAAATACTGAACTATGATTTCCATAGCACTTTTCGTGAATATTGTAAAATTAATTTCTCCAGATTTCTTTTCTGACATGTCTGTTGTGAGCATTTTTTCGAAATAATGACACGACGACATTAAAACCACTTTGTGGGCGCCAATGGTTCCGTCTATGCAATTAATAAAGACATCGATACCGATTTGTTGTTGCCTTAATTCCTCCATCTTGAAATGGGAGAGCTTTGATTGTTTGTACACAACACTGAAAGAAGCAAGAATTATGTTTCATTTTTTATTTTTTTTTGGTGATTTAATGAATTATATTAACAAACCTGTCATCTAAAACCTGAATTACTTTAACTGCATGATATTTCAATTCATCATTAGTGGTTTTCATTTCACAAATGGCTCGGAATGTTGTGTTGGGTGGATTGGTCGTCCTCTCTGCAAGAAAGTCTGTTTGTAAATAAATATGATAAGAAGTAAATGGTATAAGAATCTACCTTTGGTTGGTTGGATTGTTCGGGACATTGTTTTTGTAACGAAAAACACACGCGTGGACCATAAAGCCTTATTACACAACTGCGCATGATCATTACAGCTGTTATGTCAGCTGTACGGACGATAACAAATAGACTAATTAATCAGATCAATTCAATATAAAATTTGTATTAGAACAATAAATAAACCCCACATTTACTTCTGATATTACTTCCTGGGTACTTGAAATTATAATTATTGAGGAAATATTTTATTAACGACTTCTAGTGTTAAAATATAGCACTGTAATAAAACGCAAATCTACAAGACTCGATTTTGATTTTTGTAAATAAAATATCACTTTTTGCCATTAATTATAATTACGGTACCAAATAAAAAGAAACACATGTATACTATAATAGCAATTTTGCACGATTTGTTTCTTTTTATTTATATCCTATATGTTTGGTGTGTAAATACGGTAAACTTTCTTGTTTTCAAATTCGATTAAATTAAATCTTGTGTTTAATTGGGCTGTATAACCTTGAACTAATAAGTGATGTTCAATAGTAATTGAATAAACTCCAAAAAATCACGCAAAAAATTAACCTAGTTCTCTGACAAATTATTCCAATAATGATGATGTAAGTAATTAACACCATTCTAAAAAAACCATGTTCAGCATATCAACTACCACATTATTAACATTCTCCAAAGACAATAAACCATTTATCTATTCATATTAATTTCACTAAAGTGAGTGTTTTCAACATAAAAGAATTTGGGTCAAAATATATTTAGTTTCAGTTATTAGCGAATATTTTGAGAGAGCAACATGGTGATGAAATTCTTCATTGGATTTATCTGTAAGTTTATTAATATCCAAATAACATGTACATGACAACCAAATGCAATCATACTTATAAAGTTATAATTATTATCTGCAGTTGCGACACTACTCGCGCTTTCTACTCAAAAAGAACCTTTAAAAATATTTGATAAACAATGCAAAAGAACAGCTGAAGCAGTTGATGAATGTTGGGTCAAACATTCGGATTTACCGGACTGTAAAAACAGGTTTAATAATTTAAATTTAATTTAATTTAATAATTTTTAAATGATTTATTTATTTTTGTATGTTTTTATGTTTTTTCAATCAATTAGCGACCCAACTGTTGTGTGTGGACAAGATGCGTCACAAAAAATGCGTTTATGCAATAAAGAAATGCAAAAAATGAGTAAACAAACGGTCAGAAATTACGAAATTATTCACGAAGCTGTGTGTGATAACGAAGGAAAGATGAAAGAAGGTATTTTAGAAATTAGAAAATTTAAAATACAAAAATTTGGTTGTGATTATTTGAATATTTTAGAGTTTGAGAAAAAGCCAGCGTGTTGGTACACTGCTAGAAACTGCGCTATGAAATTGTTGAATAAAACAGCTACAGCTATTGAGTTAGATTCACTCGATTGCAAGTAGGAAGTTTGGATTTTTTTTTTTTTAATGTGTAGGATAATTTTTATTTTGTTATCTTCAGAGATGCTGTGGATGAAGCTGCGGAGTGCTCTTCGTTTGACCCTTGGTGTTCTGAATTTCATGAGAATATCACAATTGCAGTCTATGCGAAATCTGAATGCGGAAATACGTATCCGGAAGAAGAGAAATTTGTTAGTTCAGCTCTCAAACTGGATGCCTTTAATTTTGTTTTGTTTGCACTTTTCGTGCTTACAAAATCGTATTTAGAGATTTAAATTTAATGAAAATATAATATTGTAGTTTGAATTTAAAAGTTGTGGCTTGTATTTTATTATGCAGCTTTGATTTCTGTGAGAGATGAATGCCAATTATTGTAAAAAAATAAATTTAGCGAGAGAAAAATTAAATGTCTTCTTAAGCTGTTTATTTTTATTTTTTTTAATATTTCCTGTCACTGTACAAAAAAGAAAAATTAGAAATGATCACATTTCCTTTGCTTGGTCTAAAGTTGCATTTTTGCCTCATCATGGACACCGTTATGGACACCGTCTTATGTTTCATTAGTTTGTACAAGTTTTGATTAGGAACATTGTAATTTAATCTTCATTCCAAATTTCAGTTTTTATATCATTTTTAGGGAAAACTACTCAGTTAGATCTTTATATTGGTAAAATTTAATATGTCAGTTTCATTTTGTCAGATTTACCTACTACTGTATGTCGTCAGATTCCGTTTTCGTCAGAGTTGCCTCTTGTGTCTATAAACTTAATTTTATCTATCTATCTTCTCTCTTGGTCAAATTCAAATTAGATACTGCACAATGAAGATTTTTCTAGTGCTGATGGCTACTCTTTTAGTGTTGTTGCTACTCTTTTAGTGTTTCTGGCGACTCTTTTAGTGTTTCTGGCGACTCTTTCAGTGTTTCTGGCGACTCTTTCAGTGTTTCTGGCGACTCTTTCAGTGTTTCGGGCGACTCTTTCAGTGTTTCTGGCGACTCTTTTAGCGTTAATGTCACTTCTTTTAATTGCACTGTCACTACTGTCACTTGTGGCAGTTTCATTTTCAACAGTCGAGTTTTTGTTCTCGTGTTATCGATCATTATTCCATCGTGCATTCAGTTTATAGAATATGTCATGTTGTTTTGTGGATAATGTTTGCGACGTGTTTATTGTAAAATTAAATGCAGAGATATATTAAGTCAGGAAATTTCTAGTTGTACTGATATACCACAGATTATAAATGCCACTGAGATCAAGAAGTGGTATTTATAATATGGTATAATATAGTGGTATAATATCTTGACGGCCTTTAAAAAAAGTTAACATACCGTATGGTAATTGCTTTTTGACAAGTCAGATTATACTCCGACTACTAGTAACTTGTCAAAAAGCAATTACCATAAGTTAACTTCTTTTTAAAGGCCGTCAAGATATTATTTTTATCTTTTTAATATTTCCTACCAAACATAAATACGTAAATACCACATTTCCTTTTCTTGATCTCGGTGGCATTTTGTGACATCATAATTTCAGTTGACTACTGTATTCAATCACTTGTATCTCACTGGTTTGTACAAGTTTTATTTTTAATACTTGCGTTCAAATTCCATCATCCCATGCATTCTTTATGTTGGATACCAGTTTTTATATTATTCCTTTGGAAAACTTTCAAATCAGAACTGCAAGAAGATTACGCAAACCAATGTGGAACTAATATCTACAATTGTTGGCAGTATCATCACATCATTCCTGACTGCGTGAACACAAAGTAAATATAAAGAAAATATGTAAAGAAAATATAAAATTATTGAGTTATCCACAAAATTCGTAAATAACACAATAATTTTAAAAAGTTATTACTATAATATACAATAAGGATTTTTTTCAGGAGTAGCTTAATAAAATGTGCTGAAGTAGAACGTTACGGAGCGATTAATTGCGAAGATGTGGCAATGAAAAAAATAATTTTAAATACGTTAAAAAATTACCATGCGAGTGTAGATGTAATTTGCAATAATCCGGAATTAAAACAAAGTAAAAAGAGAAAATTAAAATTTTTTTTTTAATACTTTTTTAAATTTATTTTTAGACTTTATAGATAACAATCGTTGTTGGGACAATGCGAGAATTTGTGGCTTTGAAATTATAGCTCTTACTATATCTGAAGATACGCACGATGAGAAGGATTGCGAGTAAGAACTAAAAAACTTACACACGATATGTAAATGTTTCTGATAATTTTCTTTTAATATTTCAGTTTGATGAAATCTCGATTAGATGTATGCATAATGAATGTTTCAACTGACTGTCGCACATTAGTGAAAAACTACACTGACGTATTTTATCATTACTCAACTTGTGGTGATGTCTAGTTTTTACAAAAGTAATAAATGCTATTGTTATTTAATCAAATCGCAATTCCTGTATATCTAAAAAAAAATCATGTTAATATGAGGTATATTATTTATTATCTCATAATACTTCTTGCCAACATGTACAAAACAATCCTTTTATAAAATACCACGCTTCCTTGACTTTATCTTACGCAGTAGCTCACTCTGGTTAATCATTTATAAGATTATAAGCATTTGAAATATTTTATTCATTCTTAAATTTTCAAAAAATAAATTGAAAAATAAAATTCTGCTACACACTGCTATTCAAAAACTACCACTACAAGACTGTGAAGGTATTTAAGGGCTGCATTGGAACTGGCAAGTAATCTTTAGTACGTTTAGGTTCGTAAAGAGCTCGACGTGTTTTAATTCCCAATCGCTTGACGGGTGGTTCACACGCAATGCATTTTCTCGTGGTATAATCTTGGCAATACCTGGTGTCCTTAGATTCAAACATCGAAGTGTCAGTAGTATTCAAGTACATCAAAGGCACTTGATTTTCAAAACGGGAAATTAGTATAATTGAATATTTTTATCTCAGAATTATACAAACTCATTCCACGGCCAGCAACTCGAGGGGGTCTCTGAGATACAGTTTTCATCTTGTCTATCAATGGCTTCCGTTCATCCCAATAAGAAAGTCTCTCAATAGTCGTCATAGTATAAGGTGGTTTGTAGAACTCGCTGTTTTGAACAAATGGCACTTCTGCCAAATTTCTATTTCCTGAAAAATCTTGATCTAAGACTATTTTATTCAGTTATAAAATATTTAATAACCATTTGGATCTAATTCAGAATCATAATCTCGAGATTTGGTCGAATTGCAAGTGTCGACATTCTCTTGAATTAAAACAACCTCTCGCATTTTTGCAAATGCTGTAGGATTTTTTGGTTTGTATTTGTATTTTTCAGGGAAATTTGACTTCACAAGAGGCTGAAAAATTATGTACATATCATTTTTTTTATTTTTTGGGGGTTTATTATTACCACTCCAATGGCAGGACTCCAGGTATAAGTTAGCATCATTGGATTTTCATTGTCACATTCTTTTGACAAGGCCTTTCTTTGATAATCAGTTTTGTAAACTGAATTGTATGTGTCGTAGAAATTTTCACTTCCTAGAGGATTTATAAGAAACATGATTTGAAAGTCTTCACGTTACATTATTGCTATGACAATATATCAGTGAGGCTGCATTGTTGAGACTTGAGAGCACAGCACTAAAGAGTCTCTTAATGAAAAAAAAAAATTATTGTTTAAGATTTAATTTTTTATGGAGAATTTTGTTCAAAAAATGTCAAGTTTTCTAGTACCATTATAGTTTAAACAAAATATCCGTTTAAAAAAGTAATAGAGAATTCAAAATTCCGATTTTCGCTCCTGGATGGCGCTGACTGTTCAAACCTCTTAGCAGTACGGTACTTCAATTTATTCCAGAAGCAAAACGTGTTTTTTTCCGCACTGACTTAAATCCATGTTATGACTATAAAAGTGACAAAAACTAATCGCATAATTCAAAGAGTTATAAGGGGGAAAGAAAAAACGTGTTTGCGTCTTACAGATGGTGTATATGAGGTCGCGATTGCCGTCTGCTTAAGGATTTGCATACTTAAAATTTGTTTGTTTTTTAATGTGAGGGGAGAAAAAAAAAAAAAAACAAAAAAAAACCTGAAAATGCATACAATGTCCTCATTACATTAAATTACAAACAACATTCTATAAAATATCTTAGAATAAAATTCAACTTTTACCATTTTAGTCACTTTTGCCATTTTGAAATAATATTTACACACAAGAAGAGAAGAAAAAAAAATCACAAAAAAATTGATATTTGTCATCACATCTCATCCATTTACCCCCTCAACCACTTTTTTTTCATCCCACAACACAAAGCAAAAGGTGTTATGACACTTTCCCATACTCATCACACCCACAGGGGTCGAATGGAGTAGTCCCTTGAGTGGCGGACCCCCACAGTTGGGGGGGATCAATCGGCGATTGAAAGCCAAAGGGATCGCTTAAATGGGATTAAGCTGAGTCGGCCAATTAACTCGAACCAGCGGCTGCGCTCGGGCTGCGCCTCTTCTCTATCTATCCTGACACTCGTCAAAGTCACGTGACTCCGAACCCATCCTTGACGCATCTGTCAAACGACCACCCGGTGACCCAAACAACAATGTTCGTCTTTCCACCCGGTGTTGAAACGGTTAAGAGGATTTTTTTTCTCCAACTTTCCACCCCCGATGCGAAATGACCAAACGGATCCATTACGCGCGACCTAATCCCATCTCCATGTGAATAGATGCGTCATAGGATTAAATAGCGGCTTCGTAGGCGGCCACCCCACACAAACACGTGGTCGCGCGCATGCGTATGGATTAGCGGGGTCATGAGGAGAGTGGGAACGCGAACGGACCGCACGTGCGCGTTCCGTCGTGAATAAACGTTGGACGCGTTTTCGCCCAATTCGGCGTCCCCGACCCCCCTCGAGAGCTTTTTTCAATTAGAAGCAATTAGGAGGCAGTAATGGCCCTTGAAGGGGGGAAGACAAAAATTGGCGCGAGTCGCAGGCGCCACTCACGGATGACGCATGACGCCCGCGCTAATCATGGGATCGGTAGCCGAGCAATTACTTTGGATGGTAATTTGTTCCCGCGATGAAATTTCAAAGCTCAGTTCCCCTCGGGGTCAAATGGAAGCAGTTCCTGCTTGGTGGAAAGTCGCCTACACACAAAGGCTGAGTTTGGGATAAACGTGGATAAATATAAGAGGATTGTTGCCCGGTTTTTGCACGTATTTATAGCGGGTGCTGGTTATTTAGGGGATGTTATTAGGGTTTATTATTTTTTTTGCGTTGGGAAAAGTGGGTTTTGGTTTTGCAGCCTTTGTGACTTTGTTTTTTTATTTTTGGAAATTATGAAAATATAGAAGTTGTAATATTGATGTGATTTTAATATTCAATAGATGTTATATGTTTGTCATCTTGGAGTATTTAGGTTATGTATGAATGACTTGCGGGATCTGAAAATGGAAGATGAAATGTTAGTTTGGGGATTCGATTATCGGTATTATGTTTGAAAAAAATCTTTTTACGAACCACTGATTTATTGTTTAAAAACTGATTTCAGTGGGAAAAATTCCACCATAAAAACTGATTTCAGTGGGAAAAATTCCACCATAAAAACTGATTTCAGTGGGAAAAATTCCACCATAAAAACTGATTTCAGTGGGAAAAATTCCACCATAAAAACTGATTTCAGTGGGAAAAATTCCACCATAAAAACTGATTTCAGTGGGAAAATTCCACCATAAAAACTGATTTCAGTGGGATAAAAACTGATTTCGGTGGAAAAAATTCCATAAAAACTGATGTCAGTGGGAAAAATTCCATAAAAACTGATTTCCTTCATGTGGGGAAAATTTCATACAAACTGATTTCCATGAGAAAAATTTCCATAAAACTTGATTTCATCAGTGGGGAAATTTCCATAAAAGCTGATTTCTGTGGGAAGATTTCTCCAAAAACTGATTCTTGAAAAAATTCTTTAAAAACTGATTTCTATAAAAAAAATCCAGATTTCAATAAAAAAACTAACAATATAGGAAAAAAATTTATTTTTCAAGGAAATCAGTTTGAATTAGTTTTTTTAGGATTTTTTCCAAATGAAATCTTAATTAAAGACATGACAATATGCATTTTGTCACTGTAATAATTCGCATTGTGCAATCACAGATTCACAGGTGATGTATTTTGACGAAAATTTTCATTGAGAGCAGAATGCAGAGTTGCTTGGCACGCGTCATCGGGGTCATCTCAGGTAGTCAATTGTGTATCAGCAAAGTTGTTCAAAGAGGGCTTTAAGTCGTCGTCGATGTCGAACAGGGACATTTCTTACGCGCCACTAAACGGCGTTAAAAGGGCGCGGGGAACGGGAAGAGAAGAGAAGAGAAGTGAGAGACAAGATTGAAAGGCGTGCGCGCCTTGCCTGCACTTTGCATTTCAAGCAGATTGCTGCAATTCTCGCACCCACACGCGCCCGCCCTGAAAGTGATGGACGGCCACTCGAAGCCCCCTCTTTGCCTGCCAACTGAAACGAATATTCTACGACTTATTTTTACGAGGTACAACATACAAAACCTACTCGTTCGGATCAAGTGGAGGGCGAAGGAGGCGAAAGCAACAATTGATTCAAAATAATAAAATCAAAATTCAAATAAAACCAATAACACATGCATTTTCACCTTCTCGTTACGTCTCTATCTACACGGAGTTTCTAGAAATTATGATACTTCGTCCAATGACCCATAAACATTTTTTCATTAATTTTCAAATACAGAATTTTTTAAAACTAAATAACCAAAAAAAAGTGAAAATTTCACCAACAAAGACTTAGTTTCACTAAGAAAAAGTTAGTTTCACGACCAATTGAAGGTCAAAATAACCAAAAAAGTGAAAATTGACGGTAAAATAACCAAGAAAGTGAAAATTGACGGTAAAATGACCAAAAAAGAAAAAATTAAAAGCCAAAATGACCAAACAGTAAAAATTGACGGTAAAAAAAAATGAATAATAAAGACCAAAATGACCAAAAAATTTTTGAAAGTCAAAATAACCATAAAGATGAATTTGAAAGGTCAACATGACCATAAAGATGAATTTGAAAGGTCAAATTGACCATAAAGATAAATTTTGAAGGTCAAAATGACCTAAAGATGAATTTGGAAAGTTAATGGACCAAGATGAATTTTGAAAGTGAAGATAACCAAAAAACTAAATTTATACGATCAAAATGACCAAAAAAGTGAATCTTGAAAAACGAAATGACTTCATTAAATTTTGAAGTCCAAGCTGACAAAAAGGATAAATTCAATGTTCGTCGCTGGACTGAGCAAATTGTTAATGGGCGCAATACACAAATATTAATTTGTGCGGTTAACGGGTATTGTGTAAGGAACTGGTTTTTAATTGCTTTAATAAATCTAGCTGCAGGCAGCCGTGATTGAATTTAATGCGGCTGGGTGCAGTGATTCACGGCCCGAAGGTCGGCTCCTAGTCCTCCTACTCGTCTTCCGGTTTGCGTGAGAGAAATGATGCCTTCCAATCGAGTTTGCATTAGAGCGCGTGCGCACAAGACTTCCCTTCTCAGTAGGGAAGCACGCCTCGCAGCCAACGGAAGGAACTGTTGTCGACATTAAAATGCGGGTAAAAAGTAGCCAGACCTTGATTACGAGCGAAAATAAAAGTCAATTTATGATGTGAAAAATGTTAAGGCCGAGTCGGCTTGCCTTGCACGCTCTAGGTAAGTGGCAGTGAAGGCTAACCAAACTATTAAAAGTGAATTTTCTTCATTTCTCGCGTTTTTCCCCACAAATTTAAAGAAAATTTAAAGAAATTTTTTTTTATACATCTGATGAGTTATGAGAAAACACAAAAAACTAAAAATATTTTTTTTACACATCAAAAAATTCGTGTAATTTTGATTGGCGCGTTTGACAAGATGTCGAAGCCCATAAACCCAGCGCGGTGACAACATTAATGCAGGACGATTCAATGGTGAGAAAATGTACGTCTGTCAAGAAAATTTTACATTAAATCTCCCCCATTCTCATCCCACACAAAAAAAATAAAAAAATAAAATAAAAATAAAATAAATAAATTCTAACTTTAACTATAAAAATAATAATAATAAAAAATGGAAAAATTATTTTTGATTTATTTGTCTGCCTGTTTGAAATTGGATCATCACTATCGGTGTCACTTTTTACCCCTAAAAAAAGAAAAGCTTTTTCTTGCCCTTTCTTAATTGGCACTCAATCGCAGCAGAGTCCTCTTGTGGCATCTCCAGTTTCACCTTACCCATGACGGGGCCGTGCTCTGCAGATGCGCCATGACCCCCATTACGAGGCTAAGTGGGCCATTTGGCGCGGCACCTCTGCCTTGGCGGCGTTGCTCACCCGTGCCAAAGATGGCAGACCGACTCCCACGCGCACCCTTTTCTCGCCGGAGGGCGTCCAAAACACTGTTTCATGTGCCGACACCATCTTTGAACCTTTTTTTCATCTCCACAACGCCGACATCTTCTCATTTCTCCCATAAAAACATCAGAGAACCACCAATCTAAAAATAAAATTTTTGAATTTCCACATTATCAACAGATGGAGTTGACAAATCAACAATAAACATTTTAATTCGAAGTGAGTCAATTCGCTTTGGGAGGAACCGAAGGCGAAAAATGGGTTGGCGGATCGTCTGGGGACGGATCACATTCGAGCCTCGAGTCAAAGGACCGGGGAGGCGCAGTGTTAGTGAGACAAACACCTGTCACACATGGCGCCTTCTGCACCTGATGGAACAAATGACGTCATATTCGGGCAAGATCAAAGAAAAATGTGAGTGTTGGCAGTGAAATTCATCCATGTGTGACGCCGCGGTCAATACTTTTTTTTGGACGTTGGAGGACCCCATTCAGAGTTTATTTACACTTTTTGTGATTTTGATGGCCGCATCTGTTCGTGTTAATGCCATTGTTGTTGACGACTTGACGTGTGGTGAGCGACGGATTAAATGTAAAATGTAAACAGCACACGTGGCTGATTAATAGGACAAAAGATGGCTTGAATAAGTACGTTAACGACAAACTACGCATGTGTGGTGAGGACGGAAGTGCGTGCCGTGAGTCTAGTGCCCACAAATAATATTTATATTGTGCAGGGTCGAGCTCGAACCTATAATTGCCTCGATTAAGCGCCCATTAGTAAGAGAGGGGAAACAATAATTTCGAGTGAGGAGTCAACGAAAAACAAGGAGGCAGCGTGAGGATACAGGACGATTTGAGGGGTTTGGTTTTGAAAAATCAAACTGTATACTGTTGGGTTGGGTCATTATGACATAATTGTTTTCTTGCAGCTTATCATCAAGCGACAACTGTTCATTATTAAGAGCCGCGTAACTATGATTTTTATACCCTTGAAACATTTGTGGGTATGACATATATTGAAAAAAACAAATCTTTAGGTGTGACGTACGTCAAACCTAAAAATTTTGTTTTTTGTTTTTTGTTTTTTTAGACGCTAATAATAGTCTTTTTGACTTTTGATGTTAATAATGGAATTTTTACTACTGAAAATTGGAGTTTTCAGACTTAATATACATGTTTATGGGCTTAAACTCGGTTTTTTTGGTTTAAAAAATGCAGTTTTTAGGCCCAACATTGCAGTATTTAGACGCAATACTGCCGTTTTTAGGCTCCACAAGTCCATAGTAAAGTTTTTAGTCACAATAATTGCTGTTTTTAGTCTCAATAGTGCAGCTTTTAGGCTCAAAATGCCATACCGTTTAAATTCTAACAGTTAAATACGACAAATAAAATGAATTTGAATGGCCACAAATATATCGAATCAATTTTTCCCTGTTCAAATTTTTATTTTTAACAAACCAAACAAGAAAAAAATATCCAAAGACATAAATTTTTGTAACGCACCTCGCATACAAAACACCCTGCACTAAATATACAATGAAATCGAATCCCATACTATAACAACAGAAATCACTTTGATTTCTAATACGACCACTAGAAGGTAAAATAGAGCCACGATACATGTAACCAAAACCCCGATAACTGGCATAAAAACCAGTCTCCCTCTTTGTGGTTTCATTGGGTTTCCGCAATTCCCCTCCTTTAGGGTGCTGTCAATCGAGAGATGAGCAAAAAGATCCCTCCGGAGTCCGGATCGAGATGGTGCAATGTGATAGGAAGAGAAGGTGGAGGCGGAATGGGTCGGGTGGTGAGAGGAGAGATGTATAAAGCGACAAAAGGAAATGCGTGTTCACCGAGCCAAAAGGCCACCCCTGGGGGGAGTCCAACATCACCTTTCACCTCGGGTGCCACGGGATGCGCTTCGGTAATTGGCCAACCATCGCCTCGGCTTCGTTGTTCCCACTTCGGCAAACCCTTTCGGACCATGACAAGCAGGCCGAGCAGCAGCGCTTGATCGCCAATAAATAATTCATTGGGATCAGTCAACTGATCATGCGCACGTGCGCCCTCTTTAAAGTACGCGAAATTGGTGACTAATGTAACCCGAACCGCCCCCATTTTACTTGGAAACGCTTTTCTATTTTCGAACTTAAATGTCTTCAAATATTCATGTAAATAGAAATTTTGTTTGCGAAATATATATATATATATATATATATATATATCGCATTATTTGCATCATTTGCAGTCACAGCGCTCGTTGTGGTGAAAATTGGTGTCGCGTAATTAACATATATTAATGATTAGTTGGGCGTGTTGAAAATGCGAAATTAACACTCATCTAATGAGTAATTAGCGCGTAATTAAAGGGTTGCTCAATGCCATTGCATTAGCAACAAAGCGAGGATTATGTCATCGATTGTTTCGAATGCACTGCCGTGCAGCGCTGCTGTCCTAATTAATACGGGGTTGTTCGTGGCGAGGAAATGGCGAAATAGGCGGAGATTTTTTTTTTTTTTTTTTTTGTTTAAGGGTTGGTTACTATATAAAAAAAAAGATTTATATATATAAAAAAATTAGATGAGATATTTTCTTGATTGACAAGCCCTCTTCTACTTTCGATTGATCCAGAACAGTGACTCTTATCTTCATTTCCATCACAACAGAAGAGGTCAGGGTCAGGAAGAAAAGTAAGCGATGTCAATCATGGTTTTTGGAGTTGATTTTTTTTTCACGGTTAGTAATTTGGAAAATATATAGTACCGGTATATAAAAAATATAATGGTTTTAAAATTAATTTTGGTTTTTATAGCAAAGTGCTTCTGGTTGGACTTCGCGGTATCAGGAATTCACATGTCAAAAAAATGAGAAGAAAAAAAAGGTTTTTTAACATAACAAGAGTGTTTTAGTTATTAAAAGGCGTGAAAAGGATGGACTTTCATCATTTTTTTTAAAGATTATTGCAAATTATAATGAAATTTACATTTAATTTACATTTAAAAAAACACAAAAATTTATATTTAATTCAACAAAAAACACAAAAATTTACATTCAATTGAACAAAAAACACAAATTTTCATTCAATTCAACAAAAAACACAAAAATTCCCATTTAATTCAACAAAAAACACAAAAATTCCCATTTAATTCACCAAAAAACACAAAAATTCCCATTTAATTCAACAAAACAAACAAAAATTTACATTTAATTTGACAGAAATCAAAAGATTATATACATTTAAGAACTCAACTAAAAACATCCACTGATGAATTAAATTTCTTGTTTACCGCTCGATCTTTTTCAACAATAGAGACCCCTAAAATCCAACCCTTGTTATTGAAACAGCAAACTTTTCATTTTCCACAACTAGGGGAACAACCCATACGAAGCATACAGCCGAGAGTCGAACTTAACCCCCCATGCCGAACTCTAGTCTCATTTAAACCGGCTTAATATTTTGACTCTCGCTTATCCCTCGCACTAGATAGTGTGTGTTTAGGAAGATTAGCTGCCCCTGACCTTATCTGTGTACCGCAGCTGCCCACCCATAATAGCGCGGGGATGTTTTTGTGTGTGAAAAACAATACCAATTTCTGCGAGTGCGATGCTATCGACATTCACATAAGAAAACAAAAGCGACTCGCGTGATTCACAACCACCTTTTGTCGATCATCGATTGACGGCATTGTGCCGCGCAGAACGAAAACAATTGCACCCATCAACAGCACAAGTCGCTCGCACATCATTAAAGCTTCATTGCCATCATGCACTCGCATCGCACTGTATTTACACTAAATCGAGAGTCGAGACCCAACGCGGCACCTGGTCGCGAGATTAGAAGTCAAAAAGACCCCTCAAACAACCCCCCTCCCTTCATCTTAACTCCTGTAGCAGGTTTGTGAGGCTCTCGAGTCGTTTTACTGTAACCTAATCTAAAATAGGGTTTGGTCCGTGGGGTCGGGGAGCGGGACTAACTGCGCTAACTTTTGGTACACAAAAGACGCCCCCTCACGATGGGGTGTGGCTCCGACCCTATCGCTTACCCGGACAAACAATGGCGGGCCGGTTTCCGCGCGCCTTTTGCCGCGCGTTCTCACGAGTCAAATGGCGCCAATGCGAGTGAAAGCAAGGCTGAATAAAATTGGGAGCAATTTGCTGCCGCTATTCACCTGAGCTCCACCCCGCCCCCTAGTGCCAAAGACGACGCGAGAGGTCCCGCAGTCTTTTGTGTTGGCTTTCTCCCCTAGGTTGAAATGGACGCAAGAATGCGCTTCGATAAAAATAGGCCTAATCTCTTTTCGTACTTACTGTATTGTCGCAATTCACTCGTAACATTTTCTATAATAAAAAAAACTAAACATTGGGATTAGCTCATTAGGTTTGTTTGTTTAGTGAGGTAAAAATGTGTAGAGGGCTTAATTAAAAGAGGATGGAAAAATCTGAAATGTAGGATAGGCCTACAAGTATATTGTGATATAAATTTGTGAGTTTGTGAGGGGGAAAAAATGTTTGAAAAGATTGTTATAGGTTGTTATTTTAGTTTTTTTCTGTACATTTTCACCAGGTTTGTGGTTTTTTTTATATTTCTTTTAAATGTTGAATTGTTGAGTTTGATGGTTTTGTTCAGTTGGATAAAAGTTGTTGGTGATTGTTTTATTTGTTGATGTTTTGTTCTGTTTTAAGATTGTTTTATTTGTTTTATTTGTTTTATAGTTAAATTTTGTTGATTTTTGGTGATTTTCTTCATGTTTTTCATGTTATAGTGTTTTAATTGAATTTTTGGGATTTTTTTTTTTTAGTTTCTGGTTGGTTTTATTTGTTTGTTGATGAATTAGTTGGTTCTGTTGTTTTTTGTTGTGATTAGGTCTATTTATATTTAATATTCTTATTTGTCAACAAGCAAGCAGTACATCAAACAAAACATTTGTTTTGATTACATTCATACAATATATTGACTACTTCTATTAAAAATACATTTTTAGCATTGATATATGTATATTTACTCGACACACATTCATAAAAACACGTTTTCCAAGCTTTTTAAGTCCTAAAATGAACAAAAACCGTCTAATCACCTCGCATAAATTCATTCTTTTCAATTAATTTACTATACCACATAACACATTTACAATTTTTTGCTGTATGTCAACAAGAAGGGGAAGATACAGAAAAAAATAACAACAAGAAAATATGGAAGCGTTTTAAGGTGTAGATAAAGTTGCACACCTGCTGTTCACAGGTGCTGGTATTTCCCCTTGTCATTGTATTTTCATGTTTTCAATACGGAAAGGGGAAGACGAAGAAAAAAAAAATGCATTAAGTTGGCCACTGTTTTAAGGCGTGGAAGCGTCCTGGACAAAAAACAAACGCCCATTCAATGAAGGATGTATAGCGTTCCACTGATTGGCTAATTAGAACCTTTTAAAACATTCACACCCCTCATCACTCCCATCGTCTGATTCACTCGGACTATAAGCTTGGAGGGGTGCGGGGAGGAAAGTTCGTTACCGAAACATTCACACCTCCGAGCATGAAACGCTGCGGTCACGCACTAACGGGTGCCAACTCAACCCCGTCAGTGACGGCGACGAGAAATTTCTTCTTTTTTTCTCCTTCTTCTTTCTTTTTTTTTTTTTTTTTTTTTTTTTATAGTAGTTGGGAATATTGAAAAAAAAAATTATGAGAAAACTGGAAGATGAAGAATGAATTTTGCTTTTTGGTTTATTTTTCACATGAGGCCGGTGAACCATCTCTGTCAGCATCCGGTTAACAAAAAACGCAGGTTTTCTTCCCTTGATGTGCTCCTCCTCTCTTTTCTTGAAATGTGTGATTATAGGAGAAACAACTTCCCTTTAATTGGTGCATCCGTGATACCCTGTGATACACCCCCCTGAACCCGAATCAACTGCACCGTCCCGTTTCTCGTATCAGGTGGCAGTGGTCATTGTTATTCACAACAGCATTTTCAACACAAAATGTATATAGAAAATCTGAGATTTGTGTGGGAAAATTTCTTTTATTTTATTGTTTAAATTGGTGTTTTATTTTTGTTTGTTTTGTGTTGTTTGATTTGTCTGTGCTCTGTGGTTTGGTTTTAAGCCATGAGCTTAACACGCATGACCTAAAATACACTCGTTTCTTTACATTATTTTCATCTGTCTTGTACTAGATTAGTTTTATACAACATAATTATTTTCAATAAAAAAAAAAAAATAATATAATTTTTTTTATACATTTTTAAAAAAAATTAAATTTAAAAATTGTTGAATTTGGTAACATTTTATGCTAATATTTTAGATTTGGTTTTATTCTTTGAAATTAGTCAATTTTAATCACAAAATTGTTTAATTTCATGAAATGTGTAGAATTCTCAAATGTTATCCAAATTTGCCATTACAAAATTGTCAAATCTGATGAAAGTCTATCACAAAAATTGATAAAATGAATGCGTACAGGGTACGTTGCAGAAAAAGTACATTTATGAATTGGTTTTTATGTATTTTTGGCCGAATTAAGCAAAATATGCACAAAAAAATTAAAAACACATGCATTCATGCATTTATCCGAAGTTTAGTTATGACCGACGATTTCTGTATTTTCCATGCGGTCCAAAGATATATCCACGCAGTGCAGCTTCCCCACTCCCCTTTTTCGCCAAACGAATTCACACAATCACAATTAAAGTGCACAGAGCTCAATTTCCTTGCACACTCCTCAACCACATTTTCATTTTCGCAATCAAAAATCCTTGACGCAAATCAAACCCTGAGGGGTCAATTTCACCCCTGCGGAATTCGGCGTCCAACCGGCAGCCCGCAATTAACCCTGAGTGACATTCGCCGGTCAGACTGTTGTCTACTTGCGTGCAGCGCCGCTCGGGTCATAAAAAAAAAAAAAAATTAGAAAAATAGGACACAATACAACGGACGCTGCGCACGAGAGCCTCGCGGCAGCCATTGTTCGATAAGCACATTCATCGAAAGGCTAATTATCAATAAAACCGCAAATTAAGTGCTCCACGTCCTCAGGGCAGAGAAGTAGGGACCGCTAACCTGTTGCTCGCGCGTGTTAAATCGATGACAACACTTTGTGGTTTGTCATCACTTTTGACTGATGGAAATCTCATACACCCCCTCGTGTCAGACTGTGTGTAGACCGTTTTCAACTCGACCCGATTTCATTCCCACAAGCCATCGCGACTCGTTTACACCCGACAAACAAAATTCTGCCATTTACCGATCTTGTACGGTGGTCAAAAAAGAGTCTAAAGATTTAATCCTGCGGTTTTGAGATGTCTTCATTTAACACTGTGAATGAATCAATCTGAGATTGACGTCAAAAGAACGGGCGGCCATCTTTGTGTGTGTATATCAAACAACTCGTCAGAGGAAGAATGTTTGGTTGTGAAAAAAAAAAAAAAATGGGTGAGTTAAGCCCAAGACGTACAGCTGCTTTGGGTCGTTGAAGAGCGGAACGAAATGCTGGGTCGCTGTCCAAGCGGAACCGGAAGGTAGATTAAGCGCAGGGCCAGCGAGCGTGGTTGACGTTACGGCTGTCACGTCATCGTAAAGTGTATGTACAGAGTTTTAAGCTCGGGGTTTAAGTTTGTTGCTCTAACTGAATGAGATTGGTAATGAGCCGCAGTGGTGAGTCGAAGAAAAGTTCCCATGGCTCACGTCAGGGGGCGGATGGACACCTGCCAACAAAATAGTTGACAGCCCCACGCCCACCCTGAAACGCACACCCACTGTCCCTTTAGTCTCAGTTTAATTACTAAATTTTGGCCTTGGGATAAAATAATTTTCTTACTTTAAAAAAAAAAAAAATTGTGAAATTGGTTTGGATCATAGGAAACGCATGGTAGATGATGGAGATAACAGTTTATGTTGAATATAATTATTTAAAAAATGGTAAATTGAAGATTTTTGTTCAGAATTTCTAGAATTTTGAGTCAAAAAGAAGAAAATACTCATTGAATGACCTCAATTTTCTTCATTTTTGACACGGGAACTCTGAAATCCTTTTCACTTCATGTTATAAAACCGATAAAATCATTTTTAACATTTAATTTTAGCTAAAAAAATATTTAAAACTCATGCATGCCATGTTATTTCTATGGGTAATGCAGAGAAGCTCAAGGGGCAGCAAATAAATATCCAAAAATCCTATTTTTTTTTTTTTTTTTTTAAAAATTCATAAATATTAAATTTCTATACATCAAAGTCACTTTCCCCATTCTAAACCACTCGAACAATTAACGGTTCGTGATTGGTCGTCACGGTTCCCCGTATCTACCACTCGTAACATGTGCGTTGAAGATGCGCATAAGCGAGACTCAATGCTCGTATCGTTTTGAAAGGTTGAAAATTTACGCTTGTCGGACTTGTTTATTCATCTGCATTTGCACTCGACAACGAGATAAAGCATCCATCAAAAAACGGCGCTCCGATCAGTTGCCACGACAACCAGACGAGGCCATGTTTTATTCTTTACACTAACTCTCAATTCAATCGCATATGTTTTAATAGCAACACATCAATAACACAACAAAACCAGTTGCAACATAAATAAAACGAGATGAAATAAAAATAGATTTTCCAATAGTCGTTTAAACTGTTTTTATTGTAAATTTTACTGTCATGTTTACAATTGTTTTGTGTTTACATCATCGTTTCGCTCTCAGATGAAAACAGACCGCGGTTATAAATCCGTTTTAGCCCAAGGATTTTTTCATGTTGATTATTTTTTTTGTTGTTGTTTTGAATTAATGAAGTTGGCAACGTGAATTTAGCATCTTGGCGGCGCCCCGTAGTTACCGCCCTAGATTAGAGGATGTCGCGGTTTTGGCATGTGAGAAGCTATAGTCACGTGACAAAGCAAGTAAGGAAGAAATGCCCCACCTCGGGGATCTTCTACCTGGTCATTAGATCTAATTCGTAATGAGGAGGGTGGGCAGTCAGTGGCTGGCCTCGTTCAGAAATGCTGCACTTCGACCTTGGGAATCATGAGATGGGATGTTCTGGTGGTTGGAAAACCTACATTTTGGAAGTCAATGTGGAATTTAATTTTCTTGTTGTGTGGTTATAGTTTGGCTCGGCTAATGCAGTGAGGTTATGATTCGGGTGTTTTGTTTATTTTATTGCGGTAATTTGTGGGGGTAATATTTATATATGATAGATGGGGTGGGGTTAGAATAAGCAAAAAGAAACAACATGAAACAAAGTTAATAAATTTATATTTAGAAGTGGACTTAACGCCTTCGATGTTAATGGGCTGAAATAATTGTCAATTCAACTAAAAACCATGTCAAGACACCTAAAAATCATGTAAAAACAACTAAAAAGCATGTAAAAACACCTAAAAACCATGTAAAAACACCTAAAAAGTATGTAAAAGCACATAAAAACCATGCAAAAACATCTAAAAACAATGTAAAAACAAAAATCTATTAAAATCACCTAAAGCACCTTAAATTGTTGAACTAATATAACTTAGAATTATATAAAAAAAATTAAAAACACCAAAAACACATAAAACAGCACCTAAAATCCCATAAAACACCTCCTAAAACCACATAAAAGCACTTAAAACCACATAAAAACACCTAAAACCACATAAAAACACCTAAAACCTCAGAAAAGCACCTAAAACCTCAGAAAAGCACATAAAACCCCATAACAGCACCTAAATTCGTATAAAAACCTCCTAAATCATCTTTACAAAAATTTAAAACATTTTTTCAAATTTTAAAGTAGTTTTTGATATAGGAAACTAAACTTTCTTCATCAAAAACGACTCACAATAGGTGTTTATAATCCCCTTCATTTAGTTACAAATGATTTGATTTCTAAATTGAACACACATGACAGCACTTGAAATGTTTCCCCTATAACATGATATTTTTTTCCATACATCCAACCCTAATTCTGGATAAACTTTTTTTTCTTTCAACAACGCTTTTACACTCCGATTGCGTCTCGAGCGCTCTTCATTTGCATATTGATTTTTTTTTCGGTGGGATAACGTTTCTCGCCTTCCCCACACAACAAAAAAAAAAGAACCTCCCCCGAGAATATCTCCGTCCAGTAAATTAATCCCACGCACACAGGAAACCGAAAACGTGACGTCACGCACGCGCGCGACATATTAGCCGGAAATTAAGCAATGATGGGCGAAAAAGATGTGTGCATTTCCCCAACGGCAAATGATTGACAGTCAGAGACGGGCAGAAAAGATTTTCATTTTTTTTTTACTTTTTTTTTTATATATATATTTCAATTTCTTTTCGCTTCGAGTTGGAAATGTGGCCAACACATTCCACACGTGGCGGCGAAAGAGATATAGGATTCAAGTTTATTATTAGCAATGCCAGACGAGGCACGAACACCGCTCAATTCACTCAACACTTTCCCATATGACATTGGCACTAATTTGCTAAACATGTAGTTCCACCATTAGGCATTCTTTTTTTTTAATGTAGATAAAATGTTACAAAAATGTCGACATGTGAATAAATTATTTTAAAAAAATTGGTTGTAGAGAGGGGAAGTGTGTAAGAGAGAGAAAGGGGTTGCTTAAAAGTGTCATTTTGTGATTTAAAATTCATGTCCCATCATTTTGTAAATGTATAACAAACAGATAACAAGTTTGTTTATATTTTGAATTTATGCATAAAATCTAACTGCAGCTTAATTTTTTTTCAATTTGTCATAATAAATATGGAATTTTTTTGTCAATTTGAACAAGTGGTCAAATTATAATTAATTTGATAGCCAAAAATGATCAAGGCGGTGAATATTGTCAATCAAAAATGCAATTGGATAATCATAGACTTTAACTTTGAGATTTGTTTATTATTTTTAACAATTTCAATGAGTGAATTATGAATGGCCGCTATATAACTATAAAAATAAATTTGTTTTCAAAGTTTCAATTAAGCATCTTACCAATTATATTCATAAAATGTTTTTTTGATCATTTACTGTAATAAAATGTCACTTTATCATTCAGGTATGTCCAAAATATGGAAAATAATTTACAATTTTCCCAAATAAACATCTACATAGAAATAATGGTATCTTCTGCAGATGAAGACGTCAGAGAAAGAAAAGCAGTTAATTGAAAATTTCGCGCATGGAGTGGGGTATGTAACAAATAAACTGCTCATTTTTTTTTTTTTTTAATCGAAAGATGAAGTTACCAACTTCACTCTCTCCCTCTTTTGTAATACCCCTTAGGTCGTGAGGTGTCAATCAGATATTTATCCAGGTGTAAGCAAGGGTTGAATGAGTTTTTATCTTTTTTTTCTGACGATTTTTTTTTTAAAGTGCAGACAGTGGTTTCTTGAATTCTGCCTTCTAACAGACTTGTTTTGCAGGGACCCGGTGTCTCGAGAGCTTAAAAAATAAAAAATAAAAAGGAGAGCGCGAAAGAGTGAGAGTGAGAGAGGAAAAAAAGTAGTGGAATGTTACACTCAATTGGTTTTTAAGCAACACCATCCCGCGTGCACCTCCGATCCGCCCAGTGGCGGCTCAACCATTTCTCCTGCGACCGCCCACGCATTCCTTTACTGCAGAACGCCATTCCGCCTAATGACTGTCCGTCCACGCCCGACCTCCGGGCTGAACGGAAAAGAGCGCACTCATCAATGAGCTAAACTTCCCTAGAGCTAAGAGAGGAAAAATCTACCAGATGGCATCGCACATCATCTTTACAACAACCCCTCTTTTGGCAGGGGTGTCATTTATTTAGAAAATCTTATTTTTTAAAAAAATAAAAAAAAAAAAAATAAGAATAATTTTTATTGTGAAGTTTTTCATTATAGTTTTAATGGATGATCATTAAAAAAACAATAGTAATTTGCTACAGTATAAATTTATTATTTTTCTAAATTGGTTTTATATTAAATAATTTTTTTATTATTTTAATTTACGCTTCATCACATTATTTATAGAGATAATTGATTAAACAAAAATCTCAATCACTTGATAAACCAAGCAGAAAAAACCGCACGCACATTTTCAAGCGGAATAAAACCAATATCATCAATACAAACCCAATTTGGGTTATATCAAAATAATTTTATTTCCGATTTCATATCACCAATTTGAATAACAACCCCTCTAAAAATTCAAATTTCATATTTTTTTTTTTTAGAAAAATATATATATATTTTGTCTTTTTTTTATTTTTTTTTTTTTTACTAAAATTTCTAAAATGCAAAATATAAAAAAAATACATAAAAAACATAAATTATATATTCAAACTGCTCAAAACCCATGTATTTACATTGAAAAATTTCAGCACTGTCATCTTATTTGTGCAAATGACCTTCCCCAATCAAATTTCTATCCCGGTCAATGGAGCACAATATGCAAATTAGGATCATTTCTAAACTCTGACTCAACATAATAAAACCGGTTAGGGGAAAAACGCAAAGAAAATCAACAGTTGCAACACAGGGGTGGTTGGCATTGCCACTCATCGTCGACAACAAGCAAAAATTCCCAGTCTGCAACAGTCAAGAAAATTCTGCGAACCATCTAAGAATCTTATTCACCAACATATAATCCCATCATCTTATTTTTTTCCTTTCTCTCTTTTTTTTATATCCGGTTGATGCCCTCATGGACACTTGGTATTTACCTGCACGCTACGCATCAACACGGCGACACCAGCAATACAAAACTTCAAAAAATCGACACATGGGACGCTAAGATGATCGCAGACATATTTATTTCTCTTTTTTTATTCCTTTTTTACCCATAATTCCTCAGTGGTCACTTTGCAAATATGGGTTGGCACTAAAGATGGCTCATGACACGGCCTTCTTGTGCAGGGGCGTTGATATTTCCAAACTCGTGACAGCCGTAAGGGACGGCTATCGATTTGCTCGTCTGACGCATGCGCGATCAATCGACCCACTCCTCGAGAGATTTCTTGCTATCCCCCTCCTCCTTTCTCACCATCTATGATTCCGCCATCAGCGTTCGTCATCTCCAACTGTGGACTGGTCATCTTAAGTTTGATTACTGCCTTTTTCTCGACGGACCCCCTCGAGTTCCACTTTTTTTTATTCACAAGACACCGCTGAATTTTGCATATATTTTGCTCAACTGGCAATTCCCGACAACAGATGATGCCCATGAGTAAGGCCATGTGGCGTCCCAAATTATCCCTCATCCATAGCAAAGTATCCGTCAAAATGACCCTCACTTAGCCACAAATTGGCTGCTGTGAACCAGCGTTACATAGTGGTACCCTGGGGGCTCTTTTTTTGAATTAATCTCATGTATCCTAAATTAAGTGCAACCAAACTCAATTTAAACTAGCAATTAGTTAGCAGATATATTACAAACAGATGGGCAGAAAAATGAATAAAGCTTTATATAGCATTTAATAAGGTTTAATTTAATTCTACTTTTCTATATGTAAGGCATGGAATAAATATTAAAAATTCAAAATGTCTGACGGATTTAATTTATGAAAAAAATTAAAAAAAAAAAAAAAACTTACTAGCAAAAACACAAGACAAATACCAGTCAATTGCCAAAAATTATTTAAATTCTGCAAAATACTGCAAAATACTGCAAAATACTGCAAAATACTGCAAAATACTGCAAAATACTGCAAAATACTGCAAAATACTGCAAAATACTGCAAAATACCGCAAAAATACTGCAAAATACTGCAAAATACTGCAAAAATACTGCAAAATACTGCAAAAATACTGCAAAATACTGCAAAATAGTGCGAAATACAATATAAAATCATATAAAATACAAATATAAATGCAATACTTTGCATCTGAATCAAATTCCACATGAAATTCTGCACTAACTTAATGGATCCCAATTATTATTATTAATTTCTTATTAGATTTTATTATTGTATAATATCACTGAGTAAATCTCTTTTTGAAAAATATAAATGTGCTCTTCTTAGCTCCCAAACGCGATTTCCATTGTATAAAATACATATTTACACAAACACTTCCAACTTATTTCTTCCACACACAGAACAGAATCCATGAGCAATAACCATCTTTCAAAAATAGAGGCTGCAATGCAATTGATGGTGAATCATCCACCGGAAGTCATTTACTGCCTAATTGCAATAAAAGAGCAAATTATAACGATTCTGTGATGCAATCATCAAACAGCATGCTCATCACGCTAATTAACAACAACACTCACAATTAAAAAAGAATTCAACACTTAATTAAAACGAAACGAGGATTTCGGAATTTCTCTTTGCCATATTTCCACAACAAAAAAATCGAAAAAACTAAATTTAGACGTACAATAACTTGACAACTAGAACATATTTGAAAAACACGAGTCAGGGGGGTGAATTTAAATAGCCAAAAAAATAACCAAATCATCGTGGGGTTCGCTGAGAAGTGGGTGGAGTCAGTGAAACGCATCCAAGCGCGGGTGGATTTAGCCAAAGAGCAAAACAGAAATGTCGGGAAAACTCGGGACAGCGACTAATGACGTAGACTAAGTGCGGACATAGCCCAAGTTCAATTAATAATTGCCCAATATGACAACAATATGTTTAATGTGGCGTAAAGTTAAGAGTGGCTACATAAGAATGCATATCGGTGTATTGAATTTCTTAACATTTTTTTTTTCTGCAGAAAAATGCAAAAAAAAAATAATAATAATAATAATAATGGAGGGAATTTTTAAAGCCCCATGTGGCGCTGAACATCGTTGACAGTATGCGCAATTAAAACATCATTACATAAAGAGGGTTTTTAGTTAGAAAAAAAAAAAATTAATTGGACGCGTGTGTTTTAGATATCGGCAAGTGTGGTTCCATGAAGCGCATCCGCTAATTAAGGGTGAAGAAATGGTGTTTTACTTGTCCTCAAGGGCGCACATTCATTAGTAGTGAATAAATCATTGGCGTTTTGAGTCGAAAATAAAAATTAAAAAAAATTTTAAAAAAGATGATGAGATTTGAAGAAGTGAGACGCGGAGCGGACACCGAGGCGTGAAAGCAGAGCGCGTTTCCCGCGCGGTGCGTGTTCCATCAAGCGTGGCGAAATGGCGACATCTCCCGCGCCCCGGTCCCGACACGCGGCCATGCCCCGCGTGCGGAAGCCATTCGTCCTTGTTGCCAACTCGATGCCACATGTGGCTTGTGAATTTTTAATCGATTCACGTTTTATTATTGTATTATACAGTTTTAATGAACTGTCAAATCATATAATTTGTTTATTTATGCATAATTAAATGTAAATAAATTATTTTTTTCACCAATGTAAAAACGGCAAAAAAACAAAAAATAATTGACAGTAATCAGAAAACACAAAAAAAAACGAGTTTTCCGTAATTTAAGCGTCGTTAAAACCCTTTATTATATTTTACACTTACCGTAAAACCCTGCATTAGCATCCATGGGCTTACATCCACAAATAAGCCCAGGACTAAAAATCGGCCCTCTTGACTGTTTGTTAGAGGTCAAAAATGGCGGTTTTTCGATAATAAGCCCATTAAACCCCATTAAAACCAATGGGCATATATAAGCGGATATAGGCCCATGTGCATATTTAAGCTCAAGGCTAAAAATCGGCCCGCTTGACTTTTTTTGATGGTCAAAAATGGCGGTTTTTCGATAATAAGCGCATGGGGGCTAATGTTGGGTTTGACGGTACAGGTTTTTCAATATCTCTTTATCCAATTTTCTGTTGTTTTCTTACATTTTTTTCTTGATAAATTGAGTTAGATTGATGAAAAATTATCTCGTCGCTTATCTGTCCTTAAAATACGACTACTGGGTGTGATAAAAAGTGGTGCGGGGAATGTTAGGTTAAAAGTGACTCCCACACATACACACAAGTCGCCTCGTTAGAAGGCGGCAATGGATTAGCTTCTTGTCATGGTGCACATGCCAACATCACCCATGCGTTGCCTGGAGGCGTCTTTTTCCCATCCATCGCCCCTTAGGGAATGTTTATGGACCGTCGAGGAGGTGGGGCAGCTGAGTGAATCTCATCAGTGGCACACTTCTCCTACTCAAACAACAAATCTCAATGGTGTCTGCGGTATAATACGTCGGCTTGTCCGAAGAGGCCTCTCGACCACATTCATCCCTTACGGCGTTATTCTGGGCAAACTGGGGAGTTGGAGGAGGAGAAACAAGTCGTGCGTCATTATTGGAATGAGAAAAAAGAAGCGGGGGGAATGGGGGAGGGGGACCGGGGAGACAGAGGAATCTTTTTTAACTTGTTTCTCTGCAGATGAAGCGATTGCGAGTTGATTCGATTAGTATATATGTGCGCGTGCGCTCTTGTCATGAGCAGATCGGCCGATGAGGAGTAGTGTATGCAAGGAAAAGCTGTCGGAAAATTAATCGCCTAGTTTGTCACAAGTGCGACTGATTTTACGAGCGGGCGCCCCAAATAAAACATTAGAACAATGAACGACGACAGCGCCACTGCCGGTCTAATTGGTGTAATGGAATGAGTTGCGAGCGAAAGGGGTGGCGTGGAAAGAAAAAAAAAAGAATGGTGCAAAGTCTCATTTTCCTGACCTAGTGTGTCTCCCTTCTCGGCTAGGCTGACAAATCAAATTGTGAAAGAGCAAAGATGGTTGAAGAATTGTTGTTTGTTCGGTTTGGGGTTGTGTGATGGCCGTGTGGGTTAGTTAGGGTAATTGAAAGAATTAATTAAAGAGTAAAAACAAAATTAGAAGACATAAAACAAATTATAAATTTTAAAAAAATAATAATTTAAGAGATTAAATAGGGTAATGAATGTGTTTGCAACGTCTGAATTGACAAATGACAATAAAACTCGTAAAACAATATTTTGAAAGTGGATTTATAAGAAATATCTATGGAAATTTGTGAGTAATTCAACATATCAAAATTTCTTAACCACACATTCATTTATTTGTGATTTTTTCCCGTTGAAATTTGTCGAAAAGATCAAAAATATTTCCATTATTTTAAAGGAATTTTGCTTTATGCGACTCTTGTAAGACAAATTTCTACAGAAAATGCACAATTTTTTGTTTTAAATATAAAATTAATTTGCATTAAAACTAGTGCCCTATATGGTGTAAACGAGTTAAACTTTGCACCATCACATCACTCTAAGAAACCACAACTCATCTTGACGACTCCCGCACACAATCACAAGGTACAGAAAGATCTCGACTCGAGTCTTTCCGATTCTTAGAAAACGTTGGTGGTTTCCGATGGCGGAGCGATTAGTGCTCAACTCATCTCCGGGCTCCGTAATTACTCCTTCCGCGACTGCAGTCTTATACATATAGCATCGGCAAGCACAGGAAACGATTAGACCCGGAAAACCATTGCTCATCTAGCCGAGTGCAAGAGGGGGCGTAAACACCCCCACCCCCCTGCACCCCCATCCATCCGCAGACCCAGATTACAAATGCGGGTATGGAGCACCATAAAAAAAAAGAAAAAAGGAAGCGGGAAGATATAGAGATGAAGAAAATGAGAAAAAAAGCAAAAGTCGTGACTTGCTCGTTTGAAGAAAAAAATTCAAAATGGCCAAATGGGGGTCATTGAATCGAGGCGATGGGTCAAAGTGTAATGACAGGACGATTCTCATTAGGTCGATTCCCCGCTTCCTGGCCTTAGCATCCGTTTTCTGTCGGTAATTGCCGGACAGCCTTGTCAGTTAGCTGCTGTCAAATGCCTATTTAAAGCTAATTAGAAATTCAAAACAGCTGCTTCCTATTACGGTTCTCTCCGTCTTAATTCGAGGCCAGTGTCAACTTTGTCGCTATTATCAACTAGTTCAACTTTGCTGGTTGCGTGTCTTTTATTTCTCGTATAAAAATCTTGTTGACCTCAATTTGTGAGGGCTAATTTCAGGCCAGTCACAGTTCCGAGAGAGATTTTTCGAGTATGAACGCCGCGTCTAGTTGACCTCTTCTCTTTTCGCGCTGCTGATGCCGTGGCAGCCGAGCCGCGTTGTATGTATCAGTGTATGAAATTTTTATTAGTTGCTGATCGATGTTTGAGTCGCTTCGTGCTGCCAACGAGGTCAAGGAAGCCGTTAGTTGTATTGGGCAGTAAAGATCCAACACATTAGTTGCACACATATGATGTGGTGACTTTAGACTGACCACTAGAAGAGGAGGATAACAGAAATTGTTATTGAATGGATGATGATAATCATTGAGATGATTGCTCGATTCTTAAAGTGTTTATATACTTGTATAGTTTGATGTTTGTTGACTCCCGAAATAATAAATAAATAATTTATGAAGTTTTGAATTTTTGATTTTTAATTTTAATTTATTAAATTATTAAATTTTTGATTTTTCGAATTATGTATTGTTATTTGTTTTTATTAATTAATTTTTTTTTTTTTTTTTAAAAAAATTTAAATGAATAATTTGAATTTTAGGTATTCATGTACAGCTCATACAAGTTAATGACCAGTTGGAACAAAACGTGTGAGATGCTTGTAACGAGTAAGTTCAGGAGCAGGCCACTTGTGACATGGGAAGTAGAAATTATCTCGTCTAACGACAGACAACTTCTCGCTACATCATCATTAGAGAGTCTCAATCGTGCAACAAGTTATGTAAATTACTCTTTCCCATTTTTTTCCTCTTCTTTTTCATGAAATCAAATTATTTCAAAAAGGTCGAGTCGTTTTGCCTGCTTAACATTAATCCTCCGGATCGGAGAAATGTCTTTTAAATTCAAGTGTAAATTGGTAAATGGAAGGGAACGTGAAAGATATAACTATTGGATTGAAGTTTTATCGTTTACAGAAAATTACTTTCCTCTTATTCCATCATGTTGCAATCTCCATTTTTAAGATTTAGTTGCATGAATTGCCACGGGGTAAACATCGTATTCCGTATCTTTGTAGAATTGGAAATACATGAGTGAGAAAGAAAAAAAACAAGATTGTAGAGCAATTTCACGAATGCTGACGGGTATGTATGAATAATGAGACAAGAAGGCGAATATAGAGATGAATTTGGGTTTATACGTCTCATCGTAGAGGAGTCTCGGTTCGAGTTGGCAAAAACAACCGGATTTATCAATTATGCATTTTTTCTTGTGTTATATGAATTGTAAAAAGAAAAAAACGCTTTACCTCGGTTGTAACTTTTTTTATATTTATAATGACAGTTTTGTGTTTAACTAATAAAATTTACAATTTTTATTTGTCCCATTAAAAATTTTTCACAAATTGATTGATTAAATTATTAATTAATGATTATAATAGAGTAATTTTACTAGTTTTATGCATTTTAGGCACTTTTATGTATTTGTTTGGATTTTAGGCACTGTTTTTGTAATTTTATGACATGGTTATATGTTTTTAATCTATGTTTTTATGCGTTTTTATGCAATTTTATGCATTTTTATGTCTTATGCCCTTTTAAGCACTTTTACTTTTATGAATTCCTATTCATTTTTGTCTATATTTTTAGGCATTTATATGTACTATCATGCATTTTTATCATTAACTTCACATTTATCAATGATTTAAACATAAATGTGCTCAAAACAAAATGTGTTCAATATTTACTTTTGACACCTGTAAACACAAAACCAAATTTTCCCTATTTGTTTTTGTTTACCTTTAGTGCTAAATTTTTCAAAAATTATAATTTTATCAACTTTTCCTCCCACAAAACAAAATAAAAAAAATAATCCAACAAATCAACTGTTTTAAAATGATATTTTAATAAAATTCTGCCACAACTTGTTTTTATATAACAATAAGTTTTATAACTATACAGAGCTTTTTATCTTCTATTGATGCATCATAAAAACGTCCTTTATCGCTCCACGATAAAAACAAGTAGCCAAAGGGTTGCTTAGTCTACTTTTTCCACACGAACAATAATTAATGAGCTGATAGAAACACATCACAACTTTCCTCCTCATCCTTTACTTGGCACATAAATCATCACATTTCCTGTCTCTCTCTCTCTCTAACTGTGTATCGAAACTTTTCCGTGTCCATCGAGTTCAAAGTTCTTTCAAAACTCGCCAATCGAATGACGTCATCCCCCACCCCCTTCGGCCAACCACAATCGATGCACACATAAATCTTTTTTCGATAGCCGCAAGAGGGTGCTGGCATTTACTCGATCATGTTCGAGGAACCAGCAATAAAAGAAAAAAAAAAACTTATATAAAGAAAAATAAATTTTTTGGTCAAGTACCGAATAAAAGCATCGAGAGAGGTCATGACCGGTCACGAACGGGCTTTACCTCAATTGACAAACGTCAAAAAATCAAAAGATATGTATAATTAAACATTGAAATATATAATTTAAAAACTACTTGAGGCGAATTTATTATTAAAAATAGAAAAAAAATTTAAAAAACTAAATTAAGGTTAAATCGGGTCCATGTTTTAATGAATAAAACCAAAAATAAATTTAAATATTTAAATATTCGAGTTATCGACTCGCTGAAAAAGTCACTGGAAATGATTAGGAACGACTGAGACTGACTAGAAACACGTGGGGAGTGGGGAAAAGTGATCTAAAGCGAGTAAACAAACACTACTACGTCCGTCCCAGGACCTTTTCGAGTTGCTGGTGTTGACTTCGGATCGCGAACCGGTTCACATGAACGGGGATGGGCACCACGATTTTCGGGGCCATTGGGTTAGTCGTGGGTGTTCGTCCACCGGCCACACCGGCTTTCACCCGTTTCCACTTAGCCCGTCGATTCTGGAACCAAATCTTGACCTGCACTTCGCTCAACTTGAGCGAGTGCGCGATTTGCGATCGTTCCGTTAGCGATAAATATTTTTTGGAATGGAACTCTTTTTCCAGTTCGAGTAACTGTTCACTGGTGAATGCGGTGCGTCTGCGACGGCTTTTGCCGCCCATGCTGGGGGTGCGCGAGGGTGTTGATGATGGATCTCCATTGATTCGAGAGTCATCTCGCATATTTTCATCGTCCGAATGGCAACCGGGGGATCCTACTTCGGACCTCGATAGAGGGGGTGAACGAGTTTCAATGCGGCTACTGTTACTCGCTTCACTGCCCGACACTAGAAATAAAACATCGTGATATAACATATTGAAATTTAATATTCAATTATTTCATTTTTTATTTTTTTCCCCATGCCGCCCAACCAAATTGAAACTCCTTCCGGAAAAACGACCAAAATTAGATAATTTATTCATATTAATTGATATAATCAAATTTTTTTCACTAGGTTTCACTAGGAAACATTTTTTTTTGGTCCCGCGCCAATCCCGCATTGTTTACCTTAAGTAAACTTTTATCAATCGATTGGCCAGCACACAACAGCTGTCACTAGAGGGCAAACGACACGCAAATCATTCTTTTGAAGTGCAACATCTGCTCAAAGGGTTAACTGCCCCGCCAAGCCGCCATCCGAATTGCAGATTACGTAATCTTAACGTGGTCATTTGAGGTAAATCGAGCGTTAATAACTCGTCATTTGCAACATGCATCGCCAACATCGGACCTATAGGGTCGTAACCCACCCAATTTTTAGCAACGCATGTGCATCTAATGGCCACCGACAGGGAGTGCCGTCCCATCCCCTCCCATAGGCACCCTGGACCGACAATACCCGCGTTCGGGCAGCGAGTGCCATCATTAAAGACTATAAATCACGCCACGTTCGACAAGCACGACGTGTTATCCCATGGAACCCCTACCAGGGACCCGGTAGAAAGGGGAATGGAACAAGGGTCGGGACATTCAATTAACAACCCCACGGCCCATTTCAGAGCTTAATTCGCCTCTAAAGAAACAAAAAATATCAACAAATCGCATTTTTCGTAACTCGAAACTCGAAACTCGAAACTCGAAACTCGAAACTAACCTGACAAGTCCTGCGGTTGTGGCGATGACTCCCGAAGGGGCGACGGGGACCTGCGTGGAGACGCCGCTCGGGATCGCGGTTCGAGCGGGAGAGATGTTGGTGTGAGTGCCAGCTGAGATAAGGCCGGGTGGTGGAAGAGCAGACCGGGGCTGCCGGACGAGGCGAACGGCGGGTGCACCGGGCGCGGGAGCAGCATGTAGCCATTATAGAGGAACGGCAGTGGCAACGGCGAACTCGCGGCCGAGGAGGAGTAGGGTGCCGTGACGGGACTCGACATGAGGGAGTCGATCGAGAAGGGTGCAAACGCCGGTCGTTGCATGACCGTCCAGTTGAATAGGGAACGCGTGCTCAGGTTGACGCCAATCCAACATTGAGATAGACTCACCTAAACAGATGGGAGGCGCTGCCCAATGCATTCGTTTTAACTTTAAATGGCCAAGCAACGCTGCACATCCCTCGCTCAAAGCGCTCCTATCACGTGTCCCACTCGCCATTCGCTCCATCATGCTTTTTCCCGCCCCGTTTTCCTCTGACGTCATGCTAAACAAAACCGCTTATTGGTGCAAATTGGTAGAGAATAGGTCCGCGGCCCGCCCATGTATTCAATCACGTATAATTAATCATGATTGATGATTAATTGGTTAATTAAATGCAAATTGAGTCAGAGATAGGGGTAGGATAGGAATTGGAGGAAATTTAAAATGGGAGATCAAGGGGTTGCGAGTAGACAGAATTGAGTGGCCCGTGGGTGGGTGAGAAAATCGGTTGAGGTGAAAAGAGCTATATGTGGCTGGGTTGTGTCCACACCTCTCGAGGGACCGGTGGGTCCATTTTTGCCTTTTTGGGTGTTTCTTTGGAGTGGGGAATAGTTAGTTGACTTTTTGCTTTGATGAGGTGCCGCTAAACTGGGCCCGGACGCCCCCGCCCAACTCGTCTTGTGCGATGGTCATCCATCAGTAACACCCCACTGGGTGGGAACTCGGTAGGGGGAAGGAGATAGAAGCGCGAGGCACGCGATCAACACGTCACCCGCTGGCTTGATGAACACAAGGAGAAGCCACGTTTCATTACAGGACACCATAAATCTTGAGACTGATTTATACGGATGTCCCCACTTTGTTTGTCACCTGAAAAAGGTGTTGAAAAAAAATGATACCCCAAATGTGAGGCCGGGTCCTCGAGTGGACAGTTAGAACTTGCGTATTCGACCCCTTTATGGTCTTAAATTATCACTTGGGTCAATTATCTTGGCCTAACCCTATGGCCGAAGAAGAAAAGACACTCAAAAGGTGTGGGACATGGGTGGATATATCCGCTTAGAAATCTAATTGGTAGTGTGTTGACTGTCGCATGAATGTTTATCTAAAGGGAAGAAGTGTTTAGAAAATCAGTTAGTGATTAAGAATGGTACATCACTTCAAATTATATTGATGTAATAATTGTTGGGTAAATCACAATCGTGGAATATCTTTAGTTAACTAAATTAACTATTAAAAAAATATATATATAATTATAGTTAACACAAAGCTGAGATACACGTTAAATTCAAAAGTCATGTTTCAATGTTTCATCATACTGGCAAAAAGTTCTTGAATTCTAAATTATACATGTATTTGATTTTTGTTAGTTTTCTATTATAGTGGAATGAAGATATACAACACCACACTGCCATCTATCAGCATGAAAAGAAAACAATTTGAGTCTAGGGCAGCGTTGCACATAGTTCTGCCATCTACAGGCAAAATATGTTCGTATTACAGAGAACGCTATATCATGCAAGGGGATAATCATCCGAGAAAATAAGAACGAGATTTGTAAATCCGTAAAATTTGATGTAGATTTGTTGGATTTGTTGGATTCGGAGTGGATTTGGTTGATTTGTAGTGAATTTGTTGGATTTGGTGGATTTGGTTGATTTGTAGTGAATTTGTTGGATTTGTTGGATTTGTTGGATTTGGTGGATTTGGTGGATTTGGTGGATTTATAGTTGGCTGATGACTAACGCTATCTATTGATCAATTAAACTTGGCTGATGACTAACGCCATCTATTGATCAATTAAACTTGGCTGATGACTAACGCCATCTATTGATTTAATATACAAACACAAATTAAGAAATAAACGACATGATATCAAGGGGGTTACAAGGGGTAATCATTCGAGAAAATATAGGATTTGATATAGATTTGTAAATCCGTAAAATTTGATGTAGATTTGTTGGATTTGTTGGATCTGAAGTGGATTTGTTGGATCTGAAGTGGATTTGTTGGATCTGAAGTGGATTTGTTGGATCTGAAGTGGATTTGTTGGATCTGAAGTGGATTTGTTGGACCTGAAGTGGATTTGTTGGATCTGAAGTGGATTTGTTAGATTTGAAGTGGATGTGTTGGATCTAAAGTGGATTTGTTGGATTCGGAGTGGATTTGGTTGATTTAGATTTAATTTGTTGGGAAGAAGTCATTTGTATCCATGTGTGGAGTCTTCAAACAGTATAAGTATAAAAAGCAGTGTTGCACGCGTTACACATAAACAGTAACTAGTTACCGTTATAGTTACTGTTTTAAAAAAATAACTAGTTACTACAGTTACCGTTATCTGGTGTAACTGCAGAAAAGTAACTAGTTATAGTTACGTTTTTAAGTTAACGTTACAGTTACTTTTGCGTTACTGTAAAAAAAAATTTAATGAAAAAGTGAAAAAAAAGATTAAAAATAAATATAAATATTTTTTAAAAATAGCAAAAACATTATTAATAAATAACAATAACAATAATAAAATTAAAATTAATGAAAAATAACTCATATTTGAATGGGAAAAATAGAAAATGTAGTCATCTATTCAAATAATAACCAGAAACAGAATGAATTTATTATATGTATGATTGTATGATATGATGGATTGTTGAATTGTTGACTTATTGTCACTATATGACACTGCACAGTGCATACATAGTAACGCACAATGTAACGCAAACCTAGTATTTCTCCTAATACAGGAAGTGACAACACCGTAGTGCCGTATTCCTCAGTATTGTGGAATACGATTTGGCAACTGTAGTGCTACAAAAATGGAGGATTTTGACATCCATGTATTTTGTGAGTGGATTGCAATTAAACACATTGAATAAATTATTTATTTTCTGTAAACAACATTTAGTATTCTTTTTTTAATTATAATTACAATTATTTATTAAGAAATTTAAAAATTGGAAGGCAATTAACATTAGGAGTCGGACAGATTATTATTAATTTGTATAACTCTCTGTTAAAAAAAATAAACAAATTAATTTTTTAAAAATCACATTCCACAAATGATTCCAAAATCATTCCAAAATAATTCCACAGGCATTTTATTATTATTATTTATTATTTATTATTATTTTCGATTTATAAATATGGTAACCGCCATGTTTTACCTTGGTAATCGCCATGTTATTTTGGTGATCGCCATTCTAGTATGACGCTGATCACGTGGCAAAGCGTAGCGCTACGGTGCGCTACAGAGCGCTACGTCTCGAAAAGAAGTAGCGAGCGCACACCAAGTGCTTGCAGTTGCAGAGCTCCCTAAAAAGAAATGCGGCAGGTTGCCGCTAAGCAAAAAAGCTCTCTATTAAGAAATACGATTTTGTCTCCGTAGCGCTACGTAGCGCTACCTGTAGCAAAAAGAAATACTACTAAAGTTTGACGTTACTGCGTTACCATGGAAATTTTAAAAAAACGTTATCGCTACGTTATGACAATGCCGTTTGTAGCGCGTTACGGTAACGTTACGTAACGTTAACGGTATTAACGTTAACGTAACGTTAAAAACGTAACGTTGTTCAACACTGTTAAAAAGCGTACTAGTTAGGATTGCTGTGCAAGTGCTGAATTATTCTGGAAGATCACATCATCATTTATAGATATGGAGATTTTGCAATGATGAAATCATAAATGGTTCCTTCTAATTATTGCGTCATTCCCTTGCCAATTCTGACCTCAAATTTGATATTGAGCCAGCATTTGAGAGAGCGCCAGCATTTGAGAGAGCGCCATGATGGTTCCCTAACACCGGCGGGTCCTATGTCCGGTCCGAGGACGGGCGCAGAAATTGTCCGGGCTGCATAGCTGGCCAGTCGGCACGGACTGCACAGGATTGACTGTAAAAATAATTGCTAATAGATGTGATAATAAGATGGCCATCAGTCAAGAATTTGTGGTTATTTATTCATTTAATTATCAGTACACGTGTGTGTATTCATTGTTCTTATAACCTTAAAGAAAAACTGGTTGGTAAAAATACAAATGATGTAAAATTAAACAAATTTGTTCCATTACTCACTGACTTGAGCCCTTGACAGACATCTGTCAACTGTCACCATTACCAATAAATATAGTAAAAAATTCATCTCTTCTCCAAACAGAATTATCGTACTGGATTCCCGTTTCTATAATCGAAGCTAAAATAGAAAAAAAATTAGGCCCGAAATTAACCATAGTGACATCTAGTGAGAAATTTGAAACTACATTTTCTCAGGACCTAGAAAGATTTAGTTCCAAACTCTTCAGTAGAGGCCAGTGTATGCCAAAAATGATGATATTTTCTACACACGGACTGGTGTACAGCATCAATGTAAATATACTTAATATCTAAAAACTTTTGTAAAAAAAGTAAAACAAAGTTGTCCTAAAATTAAATAAATAAATAAATCATAGAAATGTACACACGCGCGTAATAAAACATCCCATAAACTGTTGAGTATCTCACAAATCCCGTAAAGAAATCGACAGATGGCGCCAACTGTCTATCTGTGCCATGAATTGATGTGGATGTGTCGTCGACAACTCAGGTGAATATTGAAATTCCCTGTGAGAAAATTACTTCACATCTGCCAGCGACATTTTCTTTTGTGATTTAATCACATGTCCGAGTCATAACATTTTTTCCCCCTCCTTTTCCTATCGATCTTCCACGTGCCATACACCTTTGCCAAAAATGATAAAACTCTTCGAAAAATAAATTCCATTGATCTCATAAAATGTCACCATTTACAAAATTACATCTCTGATAAATTTTTAACATTTCCATAGTCAATCTCGCATCCCGCGTCCCATAAACGAGCCCGTCAAAGTGCATTTGCGTGTGAACGACGTTGTCCGTTTGTCAACTGGTTACTGGTTACTTAATTACGTCAACTTGATTTCTTGCCAGAAATCGATTTCAAACACAATTGGTGCTGCAAGGAATTTCACTTGCGTGTTTTAATATCCGTGATTTATTGTCTTTTCTCGGAAAACCCGACTCGTGGGCGTTGATTACACTTCATTCATCAAAAAAGATCACAAACTTGATGCTCATTCTTAACAACATAAATAAAAATAAAAAATAAAAAAAAAAAAAATAAAATAAAATATAAAAAAATGTATATAATTTTTAAAAAATAAAAATGATTTATGAGGCTAGTTTTTCTCTCAAACTCCGATGCCAATCACAGATCGATGGAGTATTAGCCACGGATTGAATGGCTAGCGCGTCGGTGTCGCATTCCTCGCTTCTGCCGCCACTGGCGTTGCATGGGCATCGGTGTTTGCCTTCCCCGTGGTTGCAATGGTAGCGCCAATCAATTAAGCGAGTGGCTGTGGAGCGTGCACCCGGCGTCCGTACACCCGCGTTCGGTGCCGCGTTTTCAATCCCGGTTTTGGACGCATCCGACCGGGTGATGATGCGTCCTCGGCGGCCAGTGGTGGTGCCCCGACCCGCATCCGTGGCCACAGTCGAACGGGACGACGGTTCGTAACGTTCCATGGAACCTTCGTTTTGGTGACGCTGAGAGTCGCCGCCGCCGCGTTCGCCCACAGCCGCGCCGCCCTCCACTTTGTATCTTCCTTCACCCCACCCCCGACGCAGCTGCCATGGGAAACAAACTGAGCTGCTCCTGCGCCCCGCTTATCCGCAGGGCTTATCGCTACGAGGATTCCCCGTGGCAGAGCACCGGTCGACGAGACGGACACCTGCTCAGGTAAACCAATCACCAATACGCCCACCCCTTCATTCATCTCGACCCTCGCCATCTCGACCCCCCGCACACACTCGCCGCCATTCCTTTCTTTCAACTCGTCCGTCAACCTCGATTTACTCCTTTCCCACCGTCTTCATGGCCCCGATGAACATGAACATCCCATTGCGTGCAGTCGTGTCGTGTTTGTTTCCTGCATTCTTGTTGCATCGTCTATATAGTGTTACTGTTCTGTCCGTTTCGTATTCAAACACAATCGTTTTAAATTATATTTAGCTAAATAAAACACGTTTTGAGGTTTTTTAAAGATTGTTTTGGTGTTTTTTGGTTTAATTATCATGTGTTTTGGTGTTTATTATCGTGTTTTTTGGTTTTATTTTGCTTTTTCACAACGTTTACTTCCATTTTGAGTAGCCTCGAACCGGTATCGCGTTATATTTGCGGTCAAATGGTCCCCTCTTTGGGTCGGGTTTGGACGGTTCTAGGAAAACAGATGGGGGGTTTTGTTGATGGGGTAATTTAATGGGAATGTGATGGAAATGGAGGTGGAGTGAAAAGAAAGGAGTGTTTTTTAGGTTTTTGGGGCTTTAGTTGCTCCATGTCGGGTGCGGGGATGGATCGGGCTCATTGACATGTCAGAGGATGATTTCGTAGAACCAAATGCTCAAGCTGGACGCCAGCATTACGTGATGAGGGTTATTTTTGAGGGTTTAATGGGATGAGGGGATGATGTCATGGGCTCATTGATTGATTTTATAGTTTGGTACGGTTTTGGGCTGTTTGGAAACATTGAGGTGTTTAATCCGATTTCGGTGTGATTGGCTTCGACTTGTCATGTGATTGGTTTTAGTCGTTTTCATTGTTTTGATAAATTAGATAATTTGTAAAAAAAAAAAAATTAATAAAAATTAAATGATGTCATATACCGTGCCGGTATTGTAATAATGTTTTATTCGACTGTAATTGATTGGTTGAGAATATGTTAATAATGAATGACGTATTGTTGCGAGAAAAAATTTATTGTTTTTTTTTTTTTTAAAAAAGGGTTAATATGGCTTGGCCCTCTGGCCTTTAAGTGGTTTGGTTGTTCTCGGGCGACGACTTTGTATGCTGGGCTTGTATGGCTAAAAATAGAACAAATCTTTGAAGACGGATGTTGATCGAATAGAATGGCATTCTACTGTTGAAAATCCACCTTTGACGACCTTGAAACTTTTTTTTAAAAAAAAAAAAAAAAAAATTTAAATTTGAATATTTTTAATAAATAAAAATAAATAAATAATTTACTTATTTTATTATTTATTTGAATGGTCCATAACTTACACCCCGGTTTCGAAAACCCGAATAAATTGCAAATTAAAAATTAAATAAAAGCTCCCCCTTGAATTCTCTGATGCTTCACCGCATAACACTGCGCTTTCTAAGTTTTTATTATTTTCTTAGAAGACTTATTGTTATTATTTTTTTCTAAGAAATAAATATTTAATTTTTGCTGAAATTAAATTCTTTGTCCTTTTCCAGGCTTTGGGCCGAAGTTTTTCACGTTGGTGGACAAGGGACGGTGAAATGGCAGCAAGTTTCGGAGGACTTGGTGCCCGTGAACATCACGTGCATCCAGGACACACCTGAATGCGTCTTCCACATCACCGCCTACAACTCCCAAGTGGACAAGATTTTAGACGTGCGATTAGTTCAGCCAGGTAAAAAGATGGAGTCGTCATGGAAACGGGAGGGGAGCAATTGGATAAGGTTTAAATGAGTGTCAACAGGAAATGATAACTGTGGGAAAATAAAAACGCATTATTTTTTATCTTTAATTAAATATAATGGAATGGAATGCGAGAAAAATATTATGCACAACGTGTTTGTGCGAGGTGCAAATGACGAATCGATTTGTGTGTGCTGGCGCCGTCTCGTCCGAGTCTAATCAGTATGAATTGCGGTCTAGCTACTATACGTTCTTTCTTCATAACGTGGCATAACGCCTGACGTTTATTTATTAATAAATTTTTTTTTTTTTTTTAGTATTTTTTTTGTATTATAATTTGTTTTGTTGTGTTAAAATTTTAAAAATATTCAAATTTTTGTGTTTTGTGCATTTTTATGTGTCAAAATTGTGTGTGATCATTTTTTTCCTGTTAATATAGGAACGCGAATTGGTCAAGCATCGGAATGTTTTGTTTATTGGAAGGATCCAGCTACTGGCGACACCTGGGGATTAAATTTCACATCGCCAATCGATGCCAAACAGTTTCGAGAATGTTGTGTAAGTTTTCACTTTTAATTATTTGCTTTTTAATTGTCAAATTAAGAAAGTTGAAATCTCTGACAATGTGAGTTAATTAGAAAACGAGTAAAAATAAAAATAATTGGATTACACATCCAATCAAACTAATTAACATAAAATTTCCATAAAGAAAAAAATTCTCATAAAATCTTCAATTCTTAATTTACAACAAATCAAAACCCGAAAAATCTTGGCCAAACGATAAATGTATTACAATTTTCCCGCCAGATGGCGCTTAAACTATTCCAAAATCCAAACTCGAAATATAGACACACATTAACAATCTACATGTGGTCATGTGGATATAATGGACAGCACGTGCAATCGCCACCGATTAAATTAATTACAAATTTTTTTCAACTTCAATAATGGCTGTCACAATTCTTTCATTTATTTCCGCCATCTTTGCTCATTGTTTACTATTTCATTTTGACTCAAAGTAAAACAAGAAAAAAAATCTTCGAAATCAATTGCGAGGTGAGCCGGCACTGCAATTTGAGGATCGTTAAGTGAACCTTGTTCAATCAGCATGTCACTAGTGCGAATTGGAATCACCTCAGTATCCCGACCAATCCAAGTTCCCATCTGGATTGACCATCACGCACCAGTCATTTGCAGATGCGCTGACCACAAGGCACTCTGATGAAACGACCAAACTCGCATTTTCTTTGGTAAACACAACTTGTTCCAATATGGAAAACCACTGGCAGCAGTGATTGTTTGATAAGATGTACAACTGCCAAACGCAGCATCCGGAATTCCCATCAACAGAAAATCTTGAGAAAATAAAATCAATTCCCGTATAATAACATCACAAAAATTCCCCACCGGTCATCAAATCACTCGGTACAACCATCACAAAACCTTTGGACGATCATTGACATGGCCAATGATGTTAGTTCGGCTTCTCCCTCTTACTGATGATGATGATATTGCCCGAGCTATCGAATGTTTTTAAAGTCCCTGGGCGCTGCGGGTCATGAGGGTATCTCGACTCTTGCGCTCCAAAATCTATACTCAGACTTTCATTGGAGAATAATACAATTGTCACAACTGATGGCATCTGCTCCTCACAAGTAATAGTCACAATTTTGCAATTTATGGTGGTGGAATTTGGAATTTCTCTTGATTAAGGTAATTAAACTAATTGCCAGTCCTGGGCATTGTTTGCTATACATTCTGGATTGCATGGCTCTTTTGTTTGACCAGGACATTTGCACAAGGATCTAACTAAATGTTGTGTACCCAAAGGTACCCAAAAGAAACCCAAAAGATACCCCAAAGGTACCCCTAAAGTACCCCTAAGATACCCCTAGGGTACCCCTAAAATAATAGACAATTTTTTTGATGAGTTTATTTTTGAATTTTGGTGTATTTTTGAACCTTTCATAAGCTCATTACTAGTAAACCATAAGCTCTGGAGAGAGCCACAGAGAGGTACTAGTCCAAATCGATTGACCAAAATCATAGATCACGCAAACTCCACCCACTAGCATCGTTCTTTCGTTAGCCCAACTGTAATTTCAATGTGATATTTATAAGTGAATATATGAATAAATAAACAAAATTTATTATTTATTTGTATACTTTGCATTACCGGTATCCATTTTGACAAGTTATATTCTACCAACCAATTATCGTATATCATTATGAGAAATGTATATTACGGTATACGGAAGATATTCTGCAAAAATGTTTGCATACATAACATCCCCTAGGATGAATTGATTAATACAAAGCCGCTTTTCTATAAATGTCATTAATTAATTCTTAGCTCACTTTTTGGCTTAGGTAAAATGGAGAAAAAACAAGTTGGGAATGGGGTGAAGTAGACCTTATTTTACGGTTATTTTGGAAGAAAAAATAGGTAGAAATTTTTTAAAAAATGTAATTGGACGAATGATATATCTCGAGATTATTTAGTAATTGGTTTGATGACACAATGTGGCCGGTGCAGCTTCAATCGGACTTTTCCATTCATCTTTGCAGTTCCCCTTTGTGTCCCCCCAGAAACCTCGAAATGTCAACAGATTGGCAACTGCCAAATAACTTATTATTATTATCATTTTCTAGTTAAGCATTTACTTATTTATATATTTATTACACATATCCGCACAATGGGTGATCGAATCAAGAAACACCGGTTCGTGGATGCCCTTTTTTATGTGTAAATAAAAAAAAATAATAAAAAAATAATAAAAAAATAATAAAAAAATAATAAAAATGGAAACTGGAAATATTTGTGCACAGCACGCCATTATTTGAATCATATATTTTTATTTAGATTTTTTTTTTTTTTATTATTTATTTTGGCTCGAGCGTTGTTCGTGAATAATGCATACCGATTTCAACAGTTATAGTGGACCCTGTCTTGACCATTTCTCCAATTCCCCACGGTGTTGCAGACCTTTCCTTTCTCCACGCTGATGTCTCTCCCATTCCGGGAGTGAAACAGTGAAAGGAACCGCGCCAAAGTCATCGTCGTCCATCTTAAGTTAAGATGTGATGGCAGCCCCTAATAAAAGTGCTGCTATATACCATTCGCAGCAAAAAGCAGAAAAAAAGTCCAACCATTAAAAGCTCTTTGCAATTTTTTTTTTTTAAACTAATAATTGTTTTTCTGTTTATTTACATCACATAAATCATCCAGGATCTTCGAAAGTCGCTTCTTCAAGATGCGATTTTATACAATGGAATCTTTTTTCAATGATCGATCGATTCATAGAATTAAAAAAAAAAAAAAAAAATAATCGAGTTCATTTACGTCATTCGAGATGTTTACACGCTTTTGGTTATATAATTCAGGTGTTTGCGGTGCATTAGGGCCCGTCCCAAGTGACCGGCCGCGGTTTACTTTAACCTGTAATTAATTGTTGTTTTCTTGTTGGGTCCAAATGCAAATAATGTTGTGAGAACGGAAATTGAATAGGGTTGAAAGCTTCGAATTGAGTCACGTGATCGTTCATGTCTCAATCAGTTTTAAAGAGGTGGGGTTCGTGTTAGACTTCGTTTAGAAATTGTTGTGGATCGATAGTGTGGGGATGGGAAAAAATGAGTAATTGTTCCGAATGGAGGTTTAATTGCGTTTCTATTTTTTTATATGGATTTGTTAAGGAGATTGGAGTTTTTTTTTATTTTTTTTTTTATTTTTTTTTATTTTTTTTTTGATAGTTGATGGAATTTGGAATCGGTCAACATAAATCCGAAAATGAGATGCAAGGGAAAGCCAAGGAAAATCAGGGGACAAAAAAAAAGTGTTTTGCCTTGGGGTTTGAACTGGACAGATGTGATCTATGAAAGGAAGAGTCGATGGACACGATTTGTGATTGGATCACTGGAAATGATGATAGAAAAATGGAGTTTAAAACTGAGACTGATGAAAAGTGACAGTTTAAGTGCTTAATAAAAACTCGGCGCTCTTTTAACCCTTAATTATATATAGTCTTAATAAAATTTAATTTCAGAAAATATTTTCAGAAAATATTTTTTTTTTGTTTGTTTTAAAGTTGGAATAGGAATAAAATTAAAAAAAAAATTTTTTTTTTTTAATTTTTTTTTTTGTGGAGGGAGAAGGACGAAATTGAAGAATGAATGTTGAACTCCGATAAGCAATCTCACCTCAATTTTTTTTTTTTTTATGTCGGAGATCCAATCTCCAATATGTGACCACCTTTATTGAATCCAACAGAATTGGCAGGTACTCAAATCCCCCGTTTCGATTTCCAAACGTCCATCTTAACAGTCAACACCAACTGACAAAAAAATTTAAGAATTGAAATTCATCCCCAAATTTTTAACCCAAAAAAATAACCAAAATTTTTTCTAAAAAACAAATAAAAAAATTTTTTGTAATTTTTTTAGTTTTTTGAAAGAAATTTTGGTTTTTTTGCAAGAAATTTTGGTTTTTTTGCAAGAAATTTTGGTTTTTTTGCAAGAAATTTTGGTTTTTTTGCAAGAAATTTTGGTTTTTTTGCAAGAAATTTTGGTTTTTTTGGAAGAAGTTTTGGTTTCTTGAAAGAAAATTTGGTTTTTTGTAAAAAAAATCCAAACATTCTTCTAAAAAAACCCAAATTCCCTCAAAAATTTATATTTCCCCAAAATTTACATTTTTCTATTAGAAACACTGCACAAATTGATTTCCACCCTCCCCAAATCCCTTTGGCCATTTCCCAAATCGAATCATTCCTATACGAAAAAGGGTTGATGACTCGTTGTCTCGAGAAAGACGGATTTAATGGGGTTTTCTTTTGTCGCCCTCTAGAGAGAATTAGCGCAATATACGAGATAATATCGTTCGGCAGGAAACATGCAAAGCTCCTTCACTTTTCTTCCGGTTATACATCTAGGGAGGGATTAGTAACCCCCCCCCCTCCCCCAAAACTCCCCACTACATCTTTCTCACGTAATTTTTTATTAACATCCTCCTTTCATCTTTCATTTTATACCAAAAAAAAAATATAAAAAAAAAAATACAAAAAAATACAAAATGGAAGTTTATGTTGGACATCTGGTTGCCTGGTTGGTTTACAAATTTCTAGTTAATAAATGATGGACGAGTGACGCGTTTTAGGCCATATGGCTGATAAATATTCCCGTTAGAGGAAGAACCGAACGATTAATTGTTAAAACTCAAAAATTAATTTTTTTTTTTTTTTAAATATTGAAAAAAATTAATTTAGGTCGAGGAATTTTATTATAAAACGTAATTAAATTGATCCTGCACGGCTGCAAGGCATACAGAGTGACTGGACAAGAGATACCAGCGTCTCTGGTGGCAGAAGCGCATATCGATGCGCGTGCACGTCGTCGCTCAGTGAGTGAGCGAGTGTGCGGATGGAAGCACGCAGTTCCACCCCTCGCTCATCGTTGGCCCAATTTTGACTGACGGTTTTTTACACTTTTACCCGCACCTGCGAAACGTGCACACTACGACCACAGCCGGCGCCGCCCATGTCCGCCGCGGACCCTCGAGGACCGCGGCGCAGCGGGCGGCGACCGGCGTGCACGGCTACCGTCTGATCCAACGCGGAAAAATACATTTTTCAACACTTTGAGCCATGAACCCGCTCTTCTGGTTAGGGAAAACGAAGCCACGTCAGGTGAGTTGGGTTTTGCGAACAGTTTTAAAAAAAAAGTTTTTTTTTTTATTTTTTTTTATTTTTATTTCTTATTTATTTTTATTTTTTTTTAAAAATTAATTGTTGTCTTGAATTTCTGATTGCAATAATGGAGATCGATCACTTTTTATCTTATTTCGGATTGTGTAGGAAGGTTGGATTGCTTTGGATTGCTACTTGTATTGTCAATTGGTTTGTTGATCCCTTTTGCGAGGTCACAAACTCGTATCGATACTTATAGCTCGTGTTTGCGACGCTCAGAGTTGAGCATTTTCTTGTTTATATTTCTTTATATTATACTTGCACGTTGTTCGACGATGAATCGCACGCACGTCGGAGCGATTTTTCCTCGGTTTTGTCGTCGACAACGACCGCACGTAGGTGTGGCTGCTGTTTGTGGCAGGTTTATTGGAGTGCGTCGAGCTTTACGTGATCCAATTTATTAGGATTCTTATACGATGCAAATTAGGGTTCTCCGAGTCTCGTCTCGATGGAATAAAACATAAGACTCAATTAGCAAGAATGTAATGTCTTTATAATTTTATAAATTGAAAAAAAAAAAGTCAATTTTCGTATTGTTTAGGATTTTATTTGTTAAATTAGACATTGACAAATGCATGTAATACGAATGTGATGAAAATACTGCTGCAGATGTTCAAGGGGGGTTTCACACCACCGAAAACGGTCAATAAACTTGCTCGAGTGAATTAATTCTATATGCAGCGATAAAATGAGTGGGATGGGAAAGGTCATCGAGTTGATAAGCAAAGAAAAAGCAAAAAACAAATTGAAGTACAAGTGGCGCAAGACGAAACCTCTTTTTATTGGTTTCTTAGGTGAACTGATGGCAATTTCTAAGGCGAAATTTGTCTTTCATTAAGAAAAAAAAAAAAAAAAAAAAAAAAAAAAAAAGTTTTTTTAAGACTTCTATTTCCGTCTTTCTGCCGCTTTTATTGATGTTTGTAAGCGTGGCATGCACGCACGGGATTGTTTGTCACGTTTGATAAAAACGTGCTCAAGAGTGAGTGCTAAATTATTGAAGTTCGCCACGATTGTTGAAATTGTGTATATTGCACTTGTTGAATTGAATTGCAATCGATCGATTTATTTATTCTCTGGTTAATTAATTAGTGGCAAATTTGTCCAGTTTGGGTTAGCATCGATCTGGATACAAAGTGTTTATTATTCACGATACGAGGTCGTCAGCTGTGACCTGATCTTTCGGGTATTTTTATCATTTTTTGGTCGTTTTTCCTGCAAAGCGAGGAATGCGAATGATTATATAGTTTTAAGCGAATTGGATCGATTAGTCTTTTGCTTTTTCCCACGAGAAACGTCCATCAATTAATTCGGCGATGCGTGCCATTGGAGCTGGCAGCAACAAGAAAGTGTCGGCGGTAAAGATAAGGTCCTCGTTGCTGGCCCTTGTCTGCCTAATTACGACATAAGCGAGTAATTTGTTTGTCTGCAAAACGCCACTCGGTGGTGCGATGCCTCGTTTGCTTCCCTGAAGACTGCAAAAGTTTTTCCGACGACGAATGAGCAACACATCATTTTAAATGTACACTTTATATTTATATATATATACATTATTTTTTTTTTTTTTTATTTTTTTAATTAAAAATTAAAAAAAAAATATTTATCGATTGAGCCAAGAAATTCGGGTTTTTTTATTTTTTATTGTGTAATTGTTTGTTAATTGTGTTTTAAATAAATTTCTAGTCACCTTCGTTCAAATTTTCCCGTAAAGCTTCTTCGTCTTATTCTCTCAAGCTCGAACCTCCAAAGGTAAGATGAAAAGTCAACATTTTTTTCGGTCCAAACTCTTCAATTATCGGTAGAATTGAATCAAATAATTTTTTTGTGATGTTTAATTTCTTATTTTTTTTTTTTTTTTTTTTTTTTTATTATTATTGTTTTGAGACGTCATTTTGGTGTTGCCTTTCATTTGGAATTAGTTACACTCGAATAGCAATCCTACACCAAGGTGTGTGCAATTCATTGGAACAACGCGAGTAATGAAAGTCGGTCGACTTGAAAAGGGAAAAAAAAGGACCTGGGTGCTTGCTGCCTTTGCTCTATTCATTTATTATACAACACCACTCATAACTGGTGTATATTCAAAATCTGATGGACCGTGAATATAAAATCAGACTTTTCTGAATGTTCTTGTTAAATATTTTATTATTTTTTTTAAAAATAAAAATTAAAAAAAAATTAAAAATCTGAAGGAAATTCAGAAACGAGTGCCGACATAANCGTTTTCTTCAG
>JH431477.1:305929-392731 GCA_000239455.1 Strigamia maritima
CCCAACAATTTGCGTATCCAAGTCGCGCAACAATCCTTTCTTTTCACTGAGTTGGGCCTTTTGCTTACTCAGTTTTTTCAGATCGACGGGCGCCTCCGCAATCAATCCAGCCGTCATGTTAGTTAATCGCGTGGTTGCGTTCCGCACAGCCGTCCTCTGCGCCTTCATTCGATCGATGTCCGCCATTTTTTTACTCAAATTCGAAGTTTTCTTTGTCCAGGTGGCTTTTCCTCCCGGGTTTCGGCACCAGTTTGAAGTCCAAACACTTCTTTTTTGAATATCAATGGTTTGCTTGTGTTTTTAGCCAAATCCTGATTCCCTGACTTGTAACTTTGGCTGTATTTACAAGTGAGTGAGCATGAAATAAATTTTGATGCTTCAAGTTTTAAAGATAAATCACAACTGCCTTATTCTTTGGTTTTTACAAGGAAAGACAAAGAAAAAAGGGGGGAGATAACAGGCCATATCTAAGGATTAAAAGGGGTGCACACATTCCTCAAGTCATGTGACCGTGTCACATGACACACCAACAGTCATTTTAAACCTCCAGTTTTTACAAGGACTAATTGAAGACAAATGGGATTTTTAATTTGAGTTTTTTGAATTTTTTGTATTGAAAAATGACTGTAAAACGAAAAAAAATATTCGTTTCGTGTCGATTTTTTTTATTAAATCACGTTTAATCAATGGAAAACGTGTGTTGTAGACATTTTTCTACTGTTTTAATTGTTTTTTCGATTTTTATTGAAAATTAGTCGAAAAACCGTTGAAAAACTGTCGAAAAAAAAGAAAAATATCCGTTTTGTGTCTGTTTTTTTTTAAATAAAACACGTTTATTTAATTAAAAACGAGTGTTTTACACACTTGATTAATGTTTTTAATATTTTTTTTTTACTAAACTTATTTACAAATAAACAAGTTTTTATTTTTACCACACTTCTAATGCAAAGTCAACATGTTTGTGTCTACAATAGTGTCTGTTTCGAGTCGGATAAATTGCTCTTCCGATTGATTTACGATTTTGGCATATATCGGCCACATGGCTTCACGCCAACGTTCCCTCTTTCCACTGATCCTCCAAAAAATTTATTTTTTTTATTTTTTCAATAAAAAAAAAAAAAACAATCTATTCGATTTTTTAGATTTCGGACGACGATCGTATTTCGTTGACAACAGCCGTTAGCGACGAAGACGACGTAGAGGATTCGTTGCATAATTCCCCGTACAAGAGCAGATCTAGTTCCAGTGCCACTTCGGCCTTCAACTGTACTGGAGCCGTGCGGAAGGCAGGGTAAGAAAAATGACGTCAATTCATCTCAGCATTTTCATACATTTTTAATTAAGAAACATTTCACTTGTTGACAGTTTTCTAAGCGTGAAAAAGTGGTTGTTGCGGAAGAAGCATCAAGTGGAGTTGGCTCGAAAACGGGGATGGAAGGGTTACTGGGTGTGCTTGAAAGGCACGACGCTTCTTTTCTACCCGTGCGACAATCGCGACGGTCGTGCCATCGACAACACGCCCAAACACCTCATCATCGTGGACGGGGCCATCATGCAGCCCATCCCCGAACACCCGAAAAGGGAATACATCTTCTGTCTAAGTACAGCTTTCGGAGACGCTTATCTTTTCCAGGTCCAATTTAAAAAATAAAAATATTAAAATTTTTTTTTTTTTTTTTTTTAGTTTAACCAAATTTTTTCTTTCCGTTTAGGCCCCCTGTCAGGTGGAACTGGAGAATTGGGTGAATAGTATTCACTCGGCGTGCGCAGCAGCGTTTGCCCGCCATCGGGGCAAGACTGGCACGTTGCATCTGTTGCAGGAGGAAATATATCGCCTGGAGAAGGAGATAGAATCGGTCAATTTGATTAAAATTTTTATTTATATTTTATTTATAAAAAAATTTTTTTTATAAAATTTTTTATTAATAATTTTTTTATAATTTTTTTTAGGACAATAAAATGAAACATATGGCGGATCTTCAACTGACGGTGGTGTCAGACGCGGATAACCGTCAGTCTATCGTCAATCAAATCACAGGGTGGGAGGAGAACCTCGAGCGGCTTCATTGTGAGCAGTTCCGCCTACGCTGTTACATGGCTAGTTTGCAGAACAGCGAGTTGCCCAATCCCAAGGTGAGATATTATATCCCTTTTTGGAGAAAAGTTCAATGTGGATACTCAACCCAAGTTTCAGGGGTGAAATGGTCTCCGAACGATTTTCTCTCGGGATCGAATAAACATATCAATATGCAAAATATACAGTTTTCGGTGCACATGTTGAATCTAGATTGTTGTGGTTTCGATTTTATATTTTACATATTCAGAAAGTGGTTTCTGCTCAACAACCCTCGAGTGATTCAAGTCAACCAAAAAAAAAAAAAAATAAAATTTAAAAAAATGGAAATTTTATAGAAAACTTTGAAAATCGTCTGTTAGGCCTTTTAGCACTCAAATAAGATTAAATTTCGTCTTCCTCGGTCATCGGAGTAATTATTATTGCACTTTGCTTGCCCTAAAATTCCTCAAGGCCTGCACTCTCTTAACTACTTTTCTCACCACGCCTTAATCTTTCAATTAACAAAATGAAAAAAAAAAAAAAAAAAAAAAAAAAAAATTAAGATTAAAAACAGAAAATAAAACAACTTTTCCAATTTGTTAATTTTATTCACGATGATATTTCATTTTGGGCCGTTCGTTTTGCCCTATTTTCTCTTGATGATGCGAAATCGATCAACAAATGATTTTTTCTTTTGTCGTTCTGCCAGAACCTTTTATCGCATGTGTCTCGCAACACGAAGACCACTTTGAATCGTTTGGGTGTGTTCACCGTGTCTTCGTTCCACGCGTTCGTCTGCGCTCGGAGTCCGTCGCTGCTCAACAATCTTTTAGCGGGAAGAGGCGCCACCAAACGGCGGGCGCCCGCCATCCTATCGCGATCCAACAGCGGCAGGTGAGTTCTGATTAGATTTACATCACTCAGGAATGTCGATACAAGTAAAAGATTGCTTTCGGCAGTCGGCGCTCGCTCAGTATCGGCGGTGGCACCGGCGATCTGGCATCGATTACCGAGAAAATGGTCAAGGTTTATCTACCTGACAATCAGGTAAGATGGCGCTGGTTGTGGTGGTTAATTTTGGTGTTGATTATTTTTTTTTNTTTTTTTTTTTTTTTTTTTTTGTTGAGTAGACAACTTCTGTATACGTGCGAGACAACATGACGGTAGAAGAGTTCTTGTTGATTGCGTGCAGCAAGAAGCAGCTCTTAGCCTCCGATCACTTTGTGCGATTAAGGAGAAATCAAGATTCGGACGATTGTTACGTTCCTCACCGAAACGACCTCATCGAAAATCATGTGAGATATTGATATGTTGAGATAAAAAATTTTCAAATTTTTTTTTTTTTATATTTTTAAAGGGTTTACGACATCACATGTTTTATTGGTCCATTAGATCAAGCATCGTTTAAAGCTCTTAAATAATATTTTCAGAGATTTTTTTTTAAAATATATATATATATATATATATATATATAATTTTAAAAAAAATCTCTGAAAATATTTTTCACAACTTTCAACATATTTTCACAACTTCCAACATTTTCACATTTTCATTTGAAAATGCGCAGACGACATATTATCATGAAGAACGAGAATTTGCGCGATTGGTGCCAGTTGTGACGCAAATACATAGAGTATTTAACATGGGAAATACCAAATGTGACGTGAGAAAACAACGCTATGCCAGCAGAGGCTAACAATCTCCTTCACCAAGCTCAAATAAGCTGTTCGGGATATAAAATTATTTTTTTTAACCCTCAAAGCCCAGAAATTTTGGAACAACGTAGAGCCCGATTAATGGTCACAATTGTGACCATTTGGAGTCTCTACTTTGAAGCACTTTAGTGCTGTTACCATGGTTTCTCCAACCAACACTAGGTGTCATCAAATGTAATAATCAAGACATGCGGTCAAAATGTTGTTTTAAACAGCATGCAAAGTGTTTTTAATCATTTATTTATAATAACAATTGTCTATATCAACTTAATGTAAATTGAAATTAGTTTCACATTAACTCAGTTGACCATGTGTTTCAAAGATGAAGGGTTAATGCTGTGTATGTTATTTAGTTTATATATAGCGGGCGCAATATTCTAAAAGCGCTCTCACTATACTCTATTTATCATTTCGTGCGCGAAACTCCCATTGGTTAATGATCTAAATTGTACCGAAAGTATATATTGTGGCATCTTATTTTAATCCTCTAGTTGAACCGAGTCCAAAAATCATTGTTTCGTAGCCAAAAAATGCGCGCAACAATACAAAAACCCAAATGTAAAGAATTTTTTGAAATATTTTACAAGCATTTTCATTTGTCAACAATAGCATGAACATTTTTTGGCTACGAAACAACGATTTTTCGACTCGGTTCAACTAGAGGATTAAAATAAGATGCCACAATATATACTTTCGGATCATTAACCAATGGGAGTTTCGCGCACGAAATGATAAATAGAGTATAGAGTAAAATTTGCAGTGAAAACAACCAAACACTTAAGCTGGGAACTTAAAGGGGACCGTTTTTTTCTTTTTACAATAACTTTTTTATTTTATGCCTGATTGCAATGAAATTAATTCAGAAAATGTAAATGCATATTCTTAACAGCTACTGCAAATTTCAGATTTTTTAAAAATTTTTTAAAAAAAATTTGTATTCACAACTGCAGCTGGTCACAATTGTTGGATAGGATGGGGCTTTGAGGGTTAAAAAAGTGTTTCGAAAATTTTAAAAAATAAATAGAAACCATTTAGGCCATTTTAACGAATGGCGAACATTATTCGGCTATAAAATTTCTGATGTCGTAAACCCTTTAAGGGAATTTTAGCAATTTTTTTCATTTTTTATGACATTTTATCCGTTTTTGAATGGAATTTAACGAGATTTTGTTTTAATTTTACTGATTTTTTGCTTTTCCTTCCATTTTTAAAAATATTTTACCAATTTATTTTTTCCTCTTTTTTTGAGGATAGACTTATGAGTCAGCAGAAATCTGCGCCAAGATTCTGTACCAAGTGGAGCTATCACGAAGTACCCTCGATCAAATGTGGGGTTTCAGTGTCGAAGCTGAATTAGTTGAAAATGCCGACCGTCAAGATGAATTGTGCGTGATGGTCAGCCGTGTCGAAGACCGCAGCCTGGCCATGCAGCAAGGTGATAATTACAAAACTAACAACGCTTTACATACCCTCGAGAATACCACTATAAAACCGTCTTTGACATTTCAAATTTCATGGTTGCAACTTTGCACGCACTGATGATCACGTGTGTGACGTACTTAAGCCAATCAAAACACGAGTTGATCCTTAAAAAGCTTATGGGAAGCGTCATGTTGAGTAAGCAAATTCATCTTGGAAGGAGATTATGGGAAATCCAATCAGAATACATGAAACTGAATATTTATATTTTTTGTTTTTAGTTCATAAATATAAACAGAACTTTTTTAGAAATCTAAGTTTTTTCTTAGAAATTTAATTCCTGTCCCAGTGTGGGAGTCGGTAGCAGGAACCGGTCGCATCTAGACCTATACCTTTCTGAATATTTGAATATTTCTTTATTATTTGCATAGGAATCATTAAAGGTGACGAAATCATGGTGATTAATGGTGCGATAGTGAGTGATTTGGACATGATGTACATCGAAAGCGTGCTGCAAGAAGAATTACTCCTCTGCATGATGATGCGCTCCTGTCGCACCGAACCGCCTGACTTCGTCAACATCATGAAGACCACGGACGAGTTCATCGAACAGCTGGTCTGCCCGCCGCCTCCGAGCGACTCAGCCTTGAGCGAAGAGATGATCACTGGTTTGATCGTACCCGCACCTTCATGGAAAGTAAAAAAAAAAAAAAAAAAAATACGAATTTCTTACATAAAAAATTCTTTTTTTTATAATAAATTTTTATTTTTTAAGCGCAAGAAAAAGTGAGTCCCGATATGGACTCTATGCCTCTGACGACTAGCAGTCAGGAAATCCACCCTAAACATTCGTCAGAGCAGATTGAGAATCTGTTGAAGGTAATAGAAGAGTCCTGCAGAAAGGTATATAAAATCCGGGTCTTTGGATTACTTCAGCCTCGTTCGTGACCCCTCCTACGCGTTCCCATCGTGTGTCGTGTTGCACCCACGCCTCCACAAGGTGTGGGGAGGGGCGTCACTACAATATACCTTTGCTCAAGACTCGAATCGTCGTGAAATTTTTTGGAATTTTTTTTTTCCATTTTTTTTTTCATGCAAATTTTTTCTCATTTTGGTGCATGAGTTCTATTTTTCTAACAATGCATGATTTTTTTTTTTTTTTTTTTAATGTTAAAAAAAATTATTTTTTAACGTTAAATTTTTTTTATATCAGTCATGATCATTTTATCATCATCATAACTGCGATTACAATCGAAATTATTTTTATAAGGAAATTGAGGCCCCTCCCCAAACATGAAGAAACTCATACATGTTAGAGTTAGTTTTCACAATTACTGTATTTTCTTGCTTATAAACCGCCCCAGATTAGCCGCATCCCTGAAATTAGAGCGGTGTGTAATAGTGTACAGCAGAAAAGCCACCCCATTGCGGGCAAGAAAACAATTAGGCCTGTGCGATATTTTTCCAACCTGATGCGATACGATATTGCTCGAAAAGCGATATCGATGCGATATATCGCAATACTGCAGTATCGTTAGAAACGATATGGCGATATTCAACGATATTCAACGATATTGCGATATATGGCGATATGGCAATATTGCGAGTGACGTTTTGAAATTTTTTTTTGGCGTTTTTGGGTTGTTTTTACGTTTTTTTGAGTTGTTTTTGATGTTTTTGAGTTTTTGACATTTTTTGTGTTTTTGACATTTATTGGTTTTTTAATCATAATTTTCCATTGCCGATATTCCGCGATATGGCGATATGACGATATTGCGTAATATCGCTATATCCGCGATATGGCGATATGACGATATTGCGTAATATCGCTATATCGCAGCAGCGATATATCGGATATACGATATATTGCCACTGTAATGGAGAAACAATATATCGCGATATTTGTTTCAAAAAATTATCGAGTTGTGATGTATCGCAATATCGCACAGGCCTAGAAAACATACCTGCACAGAACACCATGGCGGAAAAAGTGAATTCTACTAGATATTAAGAACAGAAGTCGATTTCTGGTACTTTTTCTGCCATGGCAGATAATATGAATACGAATTCTTGGTGGAAAATACGCCACTGGTGGATAATAATTCGAGTTATCCGCCCATTTTCCGCCTTGGCGTTCTTTGCGGGGTATTACGATAGCAATTTGTAATTTTTTTTTTTTTTTTAATATTATTTTTTATTTTAAGGATTTTATTTATTTTCTTTTGTTTATGATTTATAGTTACGCCCTGCTGTTTACCACAGCTCTCCTTCTTTGTTTTCCCTTTACGCTGAGTGTCATCCTTTGGTTAGTATGATAGTATCCACTTAAAACGAGCAAATTTCAACTGCGACAAACATTTTAAGACGAAAAATTGTCTTATAATGTGTTAAAATTAATTTAATTAAAATCAATCACAGCCATAATTTAAAAAAAAATTTTAAAAAAAACAATTCTTTTTTTTTCTGATTTATTATACATCGTTATACTTAGTCCAACAAGGTGAGTTTTGTTGGCTAGACCCGGTTTTGGGATTTTTGTGTTTTTCAGACAGCCGAACAAGTGACGGAATATTGCCGATCACCGATGTTAGAGCGACGTAAATCAAGTGGCACTCCGCCGCCACCGAGCAGCACGGGCATGACCCCGGCTACGAGTGCCACTTTACTGCCTATCGCTCCGACAAGACAGTTGACAGATGCCGAGAAATTGAGAAAAGTTATTTCAGAATTAGTGGACACTGAAAAGACTTATGTTGAAGTAACAATTGTTTAAAATAAAATAATAATTTTTTAAAAAAATTAATAAGTTTTGACTGCTTAATTGCAGCACTTGAATAATCTACTGGAGAATTATTTGGAGCCACTAAAGCAGGAAACGTTTTTGTCGAGCGCTGAAATCAGCGCGTTATTTGGTAACATCCAAGAAATCGTCGCTTTCCAGAGGGTTTTTCTATTAAGTTTGGAGAAAGCCATCAGGAAAGAAGTCGATTTGGACAATTTTACTCAGCCGAAGCAGTATAAGGTGTGGAAAAGTTAAAAATCTCGTTACGTCGTTACGGTAATTAATTTTATGTGTTTTTTTTAACAGAATGTGATAATAGCGTTGGCTGACTCGTTTTTGCGTTACGCCAACCACTTCAAGCTGTACAGTTCCTTCTGTGCCAGTCACTCGAAGGCTCAGAAAGTGCTGCATCCTAGTAAGCAGACGGCAGTGCCATTCGACTAGTTGACGATTGATTTTTTGAAAAAGGGCGCTTTTCAGGCGAAGGAAATCAAATGCTGCGAGAGTTTCTTCAGGCTCGCAACCCGAGGCAACAACATTCGTCGACACTCGAGTCCTACTTGATCAAACCAATTCAGAGGATCCTCAAATATCCATTGTTGCTTCAGCAAATGAAACATTTCACCGAGCCTAATTCTGAAGAACATCTCAAACTCGCAGGTTGTAATTTTATCACTTTAAAAGTTTTGTTAATCTACCGTAGGCAAAAATGTGTAAAATTCCAACCCCAGCTACAATAAATACCCAGGCCACTATTAAAACGCAGACTACTATTAAAGCCCAAGCCAAGACTATAAACATCGTTGTACCTTAGTACAGTATTAAATTCCAGGGCAAAAAAAATAGCCCAGGCTCTTATTTTAGCCAAGGACTACAATCTAGATTGTAGTCCTTGTTCTAGCCCAGCCTCTTCTTCTAATCCGGACTCCTGTTCTAGATCAGGCTCCTATCATAACTCGGCTCCTGTTAATCTGTTAAAGCCCAGACTACAATAAAAGTCTTGGCTACAGGCTAGTGAAAAAGCCTAGACGAGATTGAAGAAAGATTCATAATATTCGACTGGTACAGTAAATATTAAATCCTGGTATAATACTGGTATGATACTTTTCTAGGAGCGTTAAAGGAAATGGAGAAAGTGGCTGAACATATCAACGAAATGCAGCGCATCCACGAGGAATACGGTGCTATTTTTGATCATTTGTACCGACAACATCTGAAATCCTCTAAACAGGTATCAATTTCATTCTACTTCTACTTCTTTGTTATCATCAAATTCAATTTTTCAAATTGTGGCAGCACGTGGATTTAAGTCCTGGAGAACTGCTTTATTACGGTGGTGTCGAGTGGCTCAATATCTCCGATTTTCTCGGCAAGATCAAGAAAGGCCTCGAATTACATGCCATGTGTTTCGTCTTCAAGTCGGCTGTCGTCTTTCTGTGTAAAGAACGCATTCGTCAGAAGAAGAAATTGATGGTATATGTTCCTATTGAATTTCATTAGCAATGTAATTACTAAGAGCATTTTGCTTTTACAACTTAGGGTGGATCCAGCAAAAGTAATCATGCAGAGGTTGAAATTATACGTTATCAGGTTTTGATTCCAGTTACCGAAGTTCAAGTTCGGGCCAGTACTATGAAGGATGTGGAATCTCATTTTATGTGGGAACTGATTCATCTCAAATCGCAAATTCAAAGGCGATCAGAGAAGGTTTATCATCTCTCTAACAGGTAACTGATCTGCTCTACAGGGTTAAGGCTTCACAGAACATTCTTTTGAATTAATTCACGAGAACATTGAAAAGCACCCAACTGGCAATAGGGGATCTGGGTTCAAGTCCCGGCCGGCCCGGGCTCCAATAGAGTCTGGGGTGTTTGTTTTTCACCAAGTACGGATGTGATGGCAACATTAAAGCCTATAGGGGTATTCAGAAACAGCGCATGAGTGCGCAAGTGTGAGACTGTGAAAATGTGAAACTCACACTGCGCATGCTCAGTGCGCAAAGTTTCTGAAACACCCAAAATGCAAGATTGCGCAAGTGGGTGTGTGTGTATGTGTGAAACTCACACTGCGCATGCTCAGTGCCCAAAACAGGTGGGAAAAACTATTATATTCCAAAGTTTTCTCAAATTGTGTATAGTTAAAAATGGTACCAAAGTTAAAAATAGTACCAAAGTTGAAAATAGTACCAAAGTTGAAAATGGTACCAAAGTTGAAAATGGTACCAAATGGTATCAAAGTTGAAAATGGTACCAAAGTTGAAAATGGTATTAAAGTTGAAAATGGTACCAAAGTTGAAAATGGTACCAAAGTTGAAAATGGTACCAAAGTTGAAAATGGTACCAAAGTTGAAAATGGTACCAAAGTTGAAAATGGTACCATATATCTAGACTAAAATTAGGTACCAAAATTAAAAATGTTACCATTGCCTAGTACTATAATTATGGTACCAAAGTTATAAAAATGGTACCACATGCCTAGTACTAAAATAAAACCCAGAACTGTTGGTACCATATAATTTTAATTTTAATACTAGGCAAGTGGTGCCATAATTTTAGTTCTAGGAATTTGCAATCACATGTGAAACGCACTATGCGCACCTCTTGAGGTGTGAGTGTGAGTTGCCCGTGTGAGTCACATAACATAACATGAAGCCTATGAGGCTTCCGGTGCGCATGTGTGAAATCACATTTTCACATTTTCACACTTGCGCATTTGCGCACTTATGCGACAGTTTCTGAATACCCCTATTGATTTTCTGTGAAGTGTGAAACTGTGAATCAGCTTTTAAGGCTGCGGGAGAAATTACAATTCTTTTGTCTCTTAAACATAGCACAAGCGAATTTCGCAATGCCTTCCTGAAGACCATCCGACAAATCATTCGCGAAAGTGTGCGTAACATGAACATCCCGGTGACGAAGCCGCTAACAAAAGATAAATATGGCCATTATCGAAAACCGGGCGATTCAGTGTCTCGTACACTGAGCAACAAGAAGAAAGGACAACGGGGACCCCAAAGACACTCTTCGGGCAACATCGACAACGATTTAGAAACATACGACAACGTCGATTTCCGCTCCAGAGGCGCCAAAGATCACGTGGATGGAGGCTCGGCCAAAGATCTGTCAGACTCCAAGTCGGAATTGATCAAAGATTCGCAGTCGGATAAATCGGACAAGTCCGACAAAGACGTGAGTACTAAGCCGACTTTGGGTCGCACTCCCAATCATCTGAGCCTGAGTACGACGTCAACCCTGTCGACAGGCTCGACGGGTTCGACCGCGGCGAAACTGATCCAAGCGAGCAACGCGCCTTCCAACTACACGCCATCGCAGAGCGGCAAGCCCTTGGGATCCCCCGTATGGAAACCGCGGGATGCTTTTTCAGAACGACCTCCGATGCCGGGCTCCACGACCAAAGAGCACGACGGGTCTCGTGAGCGGTACTTGGTATACGAGGGGAAAAACCTCTACATGACTCCACCACAAGCCAAAAGGGAACGACCTATTTCAACTAGCAAACACTCGGATTTGTAAAATTTATCAATATTTACTCAAAATTAATCAATATCTCGATCATGACGACATATTTCCTCCCCCTATCCCAACTTTTTTCTCGTTCTCGGACGGAGGTATCACTCAAAACACTTAATGGCAGCTGTTTCATCTCGGGTCCAACTTTGTGCTCTTTTTTCCGGTTGGAATCGAAACGGGTGTGTCACTCCGATCAACTCGAGTCAGCATTATACAACAAATGCTATTTTTTTCTTTTTTGGTCTTCATTTGTATCGTGCAAGCAGTCAGATTGTGAAAACAATAAGAGTATTTTGATAATGGGTTTTTCCACCTGGATCGCACGCAAGGGTCTGGAGTTTATAAGAAATTATAAGAAATTATGAGAAATCAAAATGTGATTTTGGGAATTTGCTTTTTGTATATATATAAATTGAATTTTTCGCTCTTTTTTCAATATTTTGAATGGAAAAAAAAACAATGTTTAAATAATAATAATAATAATAATAATAATAATAATAATAATAATAATAATAATAATAATATTAATTATAATCACTTGTAAATAATTTCCTATTCAAACATATGTGGTAGTGATAGGTAAGAGAGATTCTGCTCGGTCGTAATTAAATCAGGACATTAAATTACGCTTATATTGTATTTAAACAAAAGAAACGGGTTTTGCAACCGTTTCGCAATTTCTTCCATGGTTTTTTTTTTTAAATTTTATTTTCCTGTTGGACAACGTCCACCTTAGAATCTCTGATCTCTTTATCTCTTCTCTCACTCATTCTCTCAAAATGTGCCAATTTGAAACAAAAAATATTTTTTCTCCCTATGTACCAGAAGTCTCAAAAATGCACTACTATCATAGATCGAAATAATTTACAAACTTCAAGTTTGTTTATTGATTAGTGTAAAGCAGATGCAACAAATTTAGGCTATCATCCATCTGCTCAATTATAGTTAACAAATTAAATAGAAGAGAAAAAAAACAATATGTTGACATTATTTATTTAAGACGATTAATGAAATTTAGTCGATTGGAATTTCTATCTAGTGTATCGATGGAAATCTTTGCTATCGTATGTACTCAAGTACACTTTAATCTATCTCGATATATTTGTGAAACCTCAAAACACGTAATGTAGTATTTTTCGTCATTACCTCGTTCTATCCATTCCTGTGTGGGTTCTAACTTTTAATGACGCTTGCTTTCCATTTATTTTCCCTTTTCGCTACTTTGTTTTTATTTATTTGTAGAATTATGTTATATTTTTTTGTATATTACTGCAAATAATGAAATTTTGTGTATGTAAATGTAAATGTGAATATATTTTTCGTCTTTTATAGTTCTTGTTAGAATTTAAAAATTGAATATATGTGAAATTTCAATGCAATCCTGAATAAAAAATAAATGCACCTCAAGTCTCTCAAACCACTTGAACCTTGATTAAATTGTTAAGTTATAACTTTAATTTTAGTAGGTATAGGTACTCATCAACTTGTACAGGCCACAAATGGCCCGAGCTGATCAAATCCAGACAAATATTTTGTTTTGAAGACCATGGACTGAATTGAATTTTTGTGAATAACATATCTGTCAGATAATTTTCAGAGAATTAAGACGTCCAACCCTGGAATCTGCTCTAAGTAAGTTTTTGTCTCAACATATAAGCGTGAAAAGAAAAGAAAATAGAAAAATGCTATTTCACTGCACTGTTACAATATCAATTTTTTCCAATTGATATTGTAACAGTTCAGTGAAATAGCAGTCCTAAACTCCGTATCCAAAAGCTTGCGAGCAACTCCCATTCGCTGGAGCCTGTTTGCTCGCACATTAATACAAATATATGGTCATATATATGGTCATATTTATGGTCGGTTATGGTCGTTTTTTGTTCGTTTCTGTTTGTTTCTGTTAGTTTATGTTTGTTTATGCCCTTTTATGGTCATTTCTCGAATTATTTTTTAAGAGCATTGAACAATCGCCGGGAAAAAGTTCTAGCCAATGAGAGTTTCTCGCAATATTTTGGAAACGGAGTTTAGACCACCACACAAGCCAACCACATGGTATGCATTTGGTAGTTAAGTCAATGTTCTGTGCAATATATTCAAATAATAGCCATTATCTTAAGTTAAAATATACCTAAATAAGTAATCTGATGATAGGGGGGACTGCTGGTCAATAGAAAATAACCACTATATTATTAAAACATCAAATATCCACAAACAAATAAAATAAATATGTAATAAGAATATCAACATTATTATACACTAATGCATTTTATAAATGGCACTCATACTCTTTGGCATTCAATCATACAACATACTATTTGTTAAAATATCTAACCATTTCAAAAACAATAACAAAGCATAAGCAACAGAAAATAATAAAGACATGAAACAGCAAAAAATAACCATGAAGCGAGATCTAAACAAAAAAAACAAATCTAAATTATATGCGACAAAACCAGGAATGACAATGCATACTGGATTAAAATTGAATAATTTTGAAAATTTTGAAGTTTAGTGACTTCAATGAGAACGCAAGTTTGAAAAGTTTACTATTTAAAAATAATAAGACTTAGCAGTGTAATTTTAGTAAAGAAATTCCCCAAAACAGAATACTAAATTTTAAGTCACATGATATTTCGTTTTGAGTAGTCATTTTTTGGACTTACCACACGAAAAATCATGAGACTAAAAATTCAGCAGCATTTGATTCTTGGGATTTTCATTACATACCAAGTCTCAAATTTCGTAATTCAATCTGGAAATTGAAGGAAAAAAACAGTAATTAGCAACCGTAATCATTGACTACTTCGATAACAAGTTAACAAACAACATGTGTTGCCTCGTGTACAGAATCTTATTCTGGGCTTCATGCATGCACGAACCGCCGCCATCACATTCCCTGTCTCAATGCAGAGAGGATCCCAATGATCAACTTTGGCAGCGCTCTCTTTTTAACTCTTTCTTAACTTTAACTACAAACAACGGCAATACAACCAGAAATAAATAAAATCAAACCAAAATTTCAGCACTTAATAATTAATTTTCTATAAATTGAACTCACTTGAACTCACTGGCGCCGGGCTGTAGGAAGTGACGATCCGCACGTGAGCCCGTAGTCGAGTATCGCTCTCTTTCGGCAACGGAATTTTCATGAGACATTTTGATTCTATATTTACGAGTTAATTTTAAGTTCATAAAGAAAGCATTTCCATCATGTGTGACTCAGACTACCACTGCTACTGTTGCAACAAGCCTGCTGACGCAGACGAGCCATTGCTTAAAGAAAATCCGCAAAGATTTGTTCTATTCCCGATTCAGTATCAAGATATTTGGCAGTTCTACAAAAAAGCTCAAGCTTCTTTCTGGACTGTAGAGGAAGTTGATTTGAGTAATGATTTAAAAGACTGGGATTCGTTGAAGGTATAAAAAAAGCATTTGGTAAAATTTTGATAATTTTTTGTCATTTTTAAAAAAAAATTATTTATTTATTTTAGCCTGCCGAAAAAATGTTTATAAGTCAAATTTTGGCTTTTTTTGCGGCGAGTGATGGAATTGTTAATGAAAATTTAGTGGAAAGATTCAGTCAGGAAGTACAAATCCCAGAAGCGAGGTGTTTTTATGGGTTTCAAGTTATGATGGAGGTAAATTAGGAGTAGCAGTGGTGTAAGAAAAAGAAATTATAGAAAAAAATAGACAAATTTGAAGTATTTTGCTAAAATCTATGCAAAATTTGAGGTGATTTGCTAAAATTTGCGATTTTTGTTGGTCAATATACACAAATTTTCTCAAAATTGACAAACATGGCCAAATTTTCAAACATCGATAATTCTGTTGAGAAACATCGTATTTTACTCCAATTCCTTTTTTACGCCGCTGCTGGGCAAATACAACTGGTTAACTACAATTAAAATAATTCATTTTATCTCTTTTTCTAGAATGTTCATTCAGAAATGTACAGTTTACTCATTGACACCTACATCAAAGATCCAATCGAGAAGAAACACTTATTTAATTCCTTAGAGACAAGTAAATTACGAAATAAAAATAATATAAAATCTCAAAATCATCAAATTATCCAGCACTAATCTGAATCGTTCAAAGTCCTCGCGAAAAACTCGGATTTTACGCGATGATTTGTGGGAATCGCAATTTTAAACATGCAATTTCTCATTATCAAATATTTCTAATACAATTCTAGTGCCTTCAATTAAAAAGAAAGGCGAATGGGCACTTCAATGGGTCAAGAATAAAAGTGTTAGTTTCGTTTAACTTGTGAATAATTGAAGATGGCGATTTTCTGCTGAGAAATTGTATTTTTTTCTTTTTTCTGTTTTTTTTTTTAGATTCCTTTTGGCGATAGATTAGTCGCATTTGCAGCGGTCGAAGGAATTTTCTTCTCGGGATCATTTGCCGGCATTTTTTGGTTGAAAAAGAGGGGTTTGATGCCTGGTTTGACGTTCAGCAATGAACTTATTTGCAGAGACGAAGTGAGAATTGTTTTTTTTTTTACGGTTTTTCAGTTTTGATTTATGGGTTTTTGTGTTGAAGGCCCTTCATACGGAATTTGCTTGTTTGCTGTTAAGTCACATGAAGATTAAACCGGACGAGAGACGAATTCAAGCCATTATTAGTGAAGCAGTTACGATAGAACATGAGGTAAATTAGTGCGGTTTAGTGTTTGAATTGATGGAGAATTGTGTAACGTTCGATTAAATTCTTTAAAATTTGTCGAAATTAATAAAAATTTCTTCAAATAAAACAAAAAGTAATCGAAATTGACGTTTATTTTAGTTTTTCAATGAAGCATTACCGATTGGAATAATTGGAATGAATGCTCAATTGATGAACCAATATGTGCAATTCGTAGCTGATGCTATTTTGCAGAGTTTAAATTGCAAGAAGGTAAAAAAAAATATACAAATCATTGATTTCATTCACTAAATGTTATTTCGTGCAGTTTTACAATGTTGAAAATCCATTCGATTTTATGGAGAACATTTCTTTGGAGGGCAAAAGTAACTTCTTCGAGAAAAAAGTTCCCGAATACAAACTTGCTAATGTTGGAATACCTGCCTACTTACGACACGAATTTACATTGGATGCCGACTTCTAAATTTTAGAAATAAAGCATTTTTTATTTATTGAATAGTTGTCTTATAATTTCAATAAACAACAATTTAGATCTACTCTTAAGGAAGTTCACTGATGTTTTTCTTGCAAAAAAATGCATTTTTTCAATGGATTTTTGGTTGTAAAATACTAAGGAAATCTACTAAAATAGTAGAAAATTACAAAAGATTGCTGAAAAAATGCATAAGAATTAATAAAAACAAGACAAAAATGCATAAGAATTGATAAAAATAGGACAAAAATGCATAAGAATTGATAAAAATAGGACAAAAATGCATAAGAATTGATAAAAATAAGGCAAAAATGCATGAAAATAGTGCAGAAATAACCACACAGTGGACAAATGCAGAAAACTCCCGAAATTAGTGTAAATATATCAAAAAAGAACTTGAAGAATAGCGCAGGGCCCCTGGAGCTGGCCCTATGGCTACGACAATGAATACAACCAAACTCGAATCAGCCTATCAGCCTAACTTCCGCTTGCAGTTCCCGCAAACGGAAGTTAATTGTCAAGTTTATTGCATCAATTTTAACATCTACAGATACAAACTAGCAGTAAACACGATATCCCGTTTAATCAACCGAATCCCTTCGGCAAACTTATTTTCCAACTCCGCATTCCCTATTGCTTTGGCCGCTTGACACATTTGCCTTAAAAGTTCCTCCAGTCTCCGAATACACCGAATAATACTCCCTTAAAATAAAATTACATAAAGTATTTAATACACACTATAACTAGCTACCATTTAATACCTTCGAAAACATCAGTCATTTTACAGATCTCGCTGAACGGCGAGTTCTTAGTCCAAGCGTAAACCACATCCATCAGATGCGGCCGAAAACTTTCAACGTATTCATCTTCCTGCAATTCCAGCCGTGATTCAATGCTCACTTTAGCAATATGCCTTGCTATTTCCTGAAAACAAAAAATAAAAAATAAATCGATTAAAAAAAATTCTACTACTCTCTGCTGTTCATCGTACCTGCATTTGCCGCAAGGGTCCACTCAACTCATTCGTCAACTTCGACAACTCATTCGATTTTTCCTGAAAAACAAAACACGACAACAACGCAGTACACTGTGGTACTGTCAAATCATTGAACACTCCATTAAACAGCAATTCCGTAATCAACAACTCATCGCCGCTGCTTATCTCGCACGCAACCCGGCCTTTAACATCGATAACGTCGGCGGCATTGCAGTAGCCGAGTCGCCGCAAGATCCTTTTGCGACATTTCAGTTCGTCCATCTGTAACAACGACTTCGCCTTCTTCAGTTCACTTTTGGCCGCTTTATATTGTTCCATTAAATTCAATTTTTGTTTCAACTCCCCCAATAGTCCAGTCTTGTCTTTCTCCTTGTGAAACGGATGTGAGCGCATTTGGGTCTCCAAGGCCTCGATGTTGCGGACGAGTGTCTTAAAGCTTTTGTGGGTGATGCCCATATCTTCGATCGGGTCTAGTAGTGGCACCCCGTTCGGATGCCGCCGCTGGACCTCTTCCAGAGATTTGAGTACGCTCATTCGGTTGTCCAACGGGCGCAGATCTTGCGGGTAAAATATCCGAATGGCGCTCACTTTGGAGATCAGATGGGCCATGACAGGAACCACCTAAAACAAGTAGACATTGGTATGTGAGAAATAATAATAATAAAAAGATCCCGGCTTCAAAAATCGGAAAATTTTTTTTCTTCACCTGCATTTCGCCTTTTTCGCCGGGCGGACACGGCTTCAAAGTCGAAGTCCTCTTTGTGTTGATGCTGTCTGTACTTAAATGCAAAAGTACTTCGACTATGTAAGCAGATTCGCTTTCTTGTGTGTTATTCTTCTGCATTGTTTTTTCTTGTAATTGACAACTATACCCCAATCGAACTCAACTCCGCCATTGGAAACCTAGAAAAAAATAATTAAAAATATTTTTAAAAAAATAACAAAAATTAAATTCTATTTCACCTTGATCATGCGTCCCGGTTGTAAAAAAGGAACCAAATACTGCGGTTTGATTAAATAAGAGCGAAATTCCTTCGACAGTTCCTCCATTTTGTTGGTTAACTCGTGGTAACTCGAAACCATTTCCTCTTTTTCGACGTCGGCGTTTTCCAGTGTAATTTTCAGTTTTTCCATTTCTAAATTGAAATTGTTATAATTTATTTTTTTTAGTTTTATTTTTATTTCGGGGTTGGTGCTCACTTTCGAATAATGTCGGAATCGCAGCGTAGTTTTGGAACTGGAAAAAACACCGCTCCAACATGTACTCGGGATTGATTTCTTCGACGCGTAATAAATTAAGGACCATGTTGTAGGTCAAATGAAATGCACTGTTGATTGGATCAGCGTGGCCTTTGACGAGATTTTTACCAACGGATGGACTCATTTTTTCGTCCACCATTAAAATGACGATTCCCTTTTCGTCTAGACCTCTTCGGCCAGCTCGACCACTCATTTGAATGTATTCACCCGATGTAACCTATGAATATTTAGTATTAAATTAACATTATCAGAATAAAATATGAATTTTGCATGTTTTCAACGATTATTTGTTCAAAAGTTTATGAAATACAGTGAACTCTCTCTAGACGGGACATACTGTAGACGGGACACTCTGTACACAGGACACATATTTCTGGACCCAAATCGTTTTAATCATACAGAACGTCACCCACAAGGCCGGACACTGTAGACAGGACGCTTTTTTACGGACCCGACGGTGTCCCGTCTAGAGAGAGTTCACTGTATTCATATTTTTTATCATTTTGCTGTACATAATAGCAAAAAATGATATTTTTAGACTTGTAAACTTGAATAATGTTTAATAAACATGCCTTTCACTTTTTTTCACTGAAAAATTCATTTTTTTTTTACCCATCTATAATCCTTCCCATCAAATTTCCTCGCATTTGTAAATAAAACCGTCCTAGCCGGCATATTAAGACCCATTGCAAATGTCTCCGTCGCAAACAAAGCCTAAAAAAATTTTAAAAAGTCAAAAAATAAATGAACAAAAAAAAATGAATTAAACAAATTTAAAATACTTTAATGAGTCCTTCGCCAAACAAAATTTCAATCGTCTCCTTCAAAATTGGCAAAAGCCCCGAATGATGTATACCAATTCCTCTCCTCAACAGCGGCAAAACATGTTCAACTTGCGGCAACTTCTTATCATTATCCGATAAAATATCCATAGCATTATTGAACACTTCCTCCACCAAAATCTTCTCATCGCTCGTGTTAAAATCCAATTTGGACATCTGTAGCGCGTATGCCTCGCATTCCTTTTTGCTGAAACTAAAGACGATGACTGGCGCAAAATTCCGCTCCATCACCATCTTCACTATTTTGTAACAATTCGAGTCGTTTCCTTTGAATCCGCCTTTGCGCCCTTTTTGATCCCCCTTGGCCGCGTCACCAGCATTTTGTAGAACCGCCATCGCTTTGTTGAAGTTTTCTTCGCGAAATTCGCCCTTAAAAATGGATGAATTTTTATTATTTTTAAATATAGGTAAATTAAATTTTTTGGGTGAAATTTTACGTTTTCATCGACAACTAAGTGGAGTCCGTCGCCGCCTGCTGGGAATATGTAGTGTTGGAGAGGTACGGGGCGAAAATCGGTGTAAACGACGTGGCACGGTTGTTTGTGTAGGTGGCAAATCCATTCGGCAAATTGGCGCGCGTTTGGAATGGTGGCGGAAAGGAAAACGTAATGGACATTGTCGGGGAGAAGAATGATGGTTTCTTCCCAGACAACTCCCCTGTCTGTGAATAACAATTAATTGATCTTAATGTTTTTATATATATTTATTTACTATTTTTTAATTACCTTTGTCTCTCATGTAATGTATTTCGTCGAAAATAACCCAACCAACTTCGCGAGTCACTTCCGAACCACGATATAACATACTACGTAAAATCTGTAAAAAGAATAGTAAATTTGTTCAAAATGTGTTCATAGATAACAAAAATATCCGAAATTTCTTAATTTTAGTGAACATTAGTAGTGAAATTCATGATAAATTTAGGAAATTTTGTTGAAATTCATTATAAATTCATCAAATTTTGTTGAAATTCATGGTGAATTTCGTTGAAATTCATGGTAAATTTCGTTGAAATTCATGGTAAATTTCGTTGAAATTCATGGTAAATTTCGTTGAAATTCATGGTAAATTTCGTTGAAATTCATGGTAAATTTCGTTGAAATTCATGGTAAATTTCGTTGAAATTCATGGTGAATTTCGTTTAAATTCATGGTGAATTTCGTTGAAATTCATGGTGAATTTCGTTTAAATTCATGGTAAATTTCGTTTAAATTCATGGTAAATTTCGTTTAAATTCATGGTAAATTTCGTTTAAATTCATGGTAAATTTCATTATAGATTCATTGAATTATGTTGAAATTCATTATAGATACATTGAATTATGTTGAAATTCATTATAGATTCATTGAACTATGTTGAAATTCATTATAAATTCATCGAATTTTGTTAAACTTCATTATAAATTCATCGAAGTTTGTTGAAATTCATTATAAATTCATCGAATTTTGTTAAAAATCATAGTAAATATAACAAATTTTTTTTAAATTAATTATAAATGATTGAAATTATGGTAAATTCATAAAATTTTGTTAAAAATATAATGTAAAAAACATAATGTATTTAATGTATAAAACAAACATTTGATATCAGCTGAAAAGCATCACAAAAATCACCTCTGTAGTCATTATCAGGCAACTAGCCGACGGATTAATCGTAACATCTCCAGTCATCAACCCAACATCTTTAAACTCTTCATAAAACTCACGATACTTCTGATTACTCAACGCTTTAATCGGTGTCGTATAAATGACTCGCTGTTTATTTTTTAACGACATAGCCACCGCATACTCCGCAACAACAGTTTTACCGGCCGACGTATGCGCCGACACGAGCACAGATTGATTATTTTCCAAGCACAAAATCGCTTCCTTTTGAAACGGATCGAGAATAAATGGATATTCTCGGATCGGTTTATCAGCCGACAACCGTAAAGGCGTATAAATGTCGTCAGGTGGCAATGCAACCTAAAAAAAAAATCAAAATGTTTATTAATTTAAATATTTGACTAAATTATCGATTTTTTTACTTCATGAGTACAAGCTTCGACTGTTTCAACTGTGTGGATCTGAATTCTGGGCATTTGGTCCGTTAAACTGCACCAAAATGGCCAAAATGACGTTAATTATGTTTAATTTAAATAACAGAAAAATTTAAATTACTTAAAATCATTCAAAGCTTCTTTTTTCGTTTTTTTCTGATCTGGGCCTGCTTCATTTTCAGTTGTTTCTTGCGAATCGAGTGATCTTTTGCGGTTGAGAATTTCATCAATGACTTCTTTAGCCCTAAAAAATAAAATAAAATTTAAATTTTAGAATGGAAATTGTTTAATATTATGCATGTATTATAAACCTAGCTATAGCCTCTGGGTCGTCTTCAGCTTCATCATTTTTATTCGATTTTTGAGCTGGTTCACTATTAAAAACATCAAAAAGATGATCGCCAAACACTCCCGCCATCTTGATTGTTTGTTTACAGGGACCTGGTGGCGAATTCTGAATTAAAATAATAGTAGTACGGAAGCTCGACAAAGCCATACAAACTGATAAAATCATTTTTTATACACCAAATACTTTTCCCATTTTATTAAATTTTTTTGTACAATTTTTAGATTCAACACATTTAGACAAAAAAAAATTTATCAAAAAAACTTTCAATTTTATGACACAAAACTAACGATTCCACAAACACATCTAATTCCGGCATTTGCTAACTAGTGCGTTGAGAAATATCGACATAACGAGGAATTTTGCACTTAAATGGCTGTTTACCTTCGGACTAAAAAAAAAAAAAAAAAATAAAATAATACCAATAAAAAAAAAAAAAAAATAAATAATAAAAAAAAAAAAATAAAATAAAATAAAATAAATAAAATAACCAAAAAATAAAAAAAAAATAAATAAATAAAATAAAACAATCAACCAAACCACAAACCGGATCCATCTGGATTGAAATCAACACCCCTCGACGACTTCTCTTTAGTCGTTGGACGTGGCACTTTAGTCGGCGGGCGCACTGCCACCATTTTACCGTTTATTTTACGCATCACAATCGGCAACTTGAAAGCGTCACCGAATTTACTCGGCAGGTCCAACATCATATCATTAGTTGACGTCTTCCTTGCCAGAGGAATCGGAGTATTCCGAGCAGAACTCAATTGTTTATCGATACTAACGGCGCCCACATTAACTATCTTAATATTAACCTTCTTCAACCGATTACTGGGAAACGACGGTGGTCCCGGCGTCTTGCAATGCACGAACTTTTCCTCCGGATTAATATGCAGTTTTCCCAAATCAAGTATCTTCTCCCGAATTCGCTTCCTCAGCCTTTCCGGTGTGCTCGTAGCGCAAACTTTTGAATTATTTTTACCATTGTTGCAATTTTTCTCAGTTAGCGGAAAAACCGCCGCCGCTTTCTCCGGTTTGTCCACCGAAGTCGGCCCCTTGGTCGGCTCTTCCGGAGCTCCCGCATCTATCGGACTTCCGGGACTTCTTTCTCCCGGACAAACCTTCTTCAAATTCGCCTTTTTAACTTTCTCAAACTCGGAAAAAGCCTTGAAATCCTCGGACCCCGCATCTATTGGACTTCCGGAATTTCTTTCTCGCGGGACCGGCCAAACCACCTTCTTCAAATTCGCCTTTTTAACTTTCTCAAACTCGGAAAATGTCTCGAAATCTTCGGACAAATTTTCCTTGGTGACACCTCCCCCCTCTTTAGTAACCACATTCGCGCCATTGTCCATCAACTTGACCCTACAGTTAGTCGCGTTCGACTTTGTCGGCTTAGGCGTGAAAAAAGACCCCAGATCATAACTGAAGTTGGGCGGACCGGACATGGTCTCCGACTTGCAAGACCCTTCCACACTCCGAAAATCGTCAATCAATTCGCCCATTTTATTCGCGTCCACCGAAGACGTGGTCACGCTGTCATTAGTGTCCCCCACAACGAGGGGCCCTGCCGGCAAGAACGACGACTGAGGAAGCGTCATTTGTCGCCTCGGAAGAGGCATGTCGTACCCGCTTTCGGGCCCCCGACTAATAGACGATGGTGGCGACTGAATGGACCCCTGGTACTGCGACCGGTTCGGTTTCATCATGACCGGTCGATCCGAGTACTGGCTGCTTCCGGCGAGAGAAATGTGCATCGTGGACGGGAAGTGCTCCCTGGAGTCGGTCTGCGTGCAGATGCTCTGCAAACATTGCTCTTGATTGAACTTGACCTTCTTGGACGTCGGCACGTCGTGGGTGGGTACCGTCTGTAAAGTCGCTTCTCGGCGGTAGGAGGCGCCGATGAACTGCGGGTTTTTTGCATAGTGACCCGCCTGTTTAGCGAGGTTTGCAGAGAGGGGGCTGTTTTTGAATCTGGGGGCTTGGGGTCGGTGCGGCGGGTTACTGAGGAATGTTGGGACACGATTTTGATCCCATCGATTGTTCCCTTGACGAGGTCGGTTGCTTATCGAAGCCGGTGGCCGGCGTGAAGAGTGAGGTGGCGGGTGTCGATTGTTGTTAGGTATTGGAGTGTCACTGTATGTTGAAGACGAAGCGTGCTGGTAGGGCCTTGACCTGTGTTGTCTGTGAGTAAACTGACTGTGAGCCGGTAGCGGGGCTTGATAGCGATTGTAATTGCTGCTTGGCTTGGATGGAGGCTGATTCAAGGCCTGGTGGTTATAGTGCTGTTTGTGGCCGGTGTAGTGTTTGTTGTTGTGATGCTGAGGTGACACTTTCGCACTGCTGGCTGCAAATGTAACAAGGCATTTTACAAGGGGTTACAAACTAAGCAACAAGTCCCATTCAATTTGATTCATATACAGAGGATGAACCATGTGACTCTAAAGTACATGGGCCCCTAATGCACATGAGGCTCCCTAACGATCACGAGGCCCCTAAACTATTACATTAGGGCTTCTAAAGTAGTACATTGAGGCCCCTAAAGTAGTACATTGGAGCGACTAAAGTAACACATTGGAGCCCCTAAAGTAACACATTGGGGCCTCGTACATTGGGCCCCTAAAGTAGTACATGGAGCCCCAAATTAGTACATGGGGCCCTAAATTAGTACATGGGGCTTTAAAGTAGTACATTGGGGCCCCTAAAGTAGTATATTGGAGCCCCAAATTAGTACATGGGGCTCTAAAGTAGTACATTGGGGGCCCTAAAGTAGTATATTGGAGCCCCAAATTAGTACAATTAGTCAATTTGTTGCTGTCTGCTGCACATTTTTTTAAGTTCCTCTGCAACATCAAGATGGGAATTGTTGCTTAGTTTAAAGCAGTGTTTTGTTAGACACACCGCTTTTTTTACTAGTAATAGTATCGTTTAGTTTTTGCATCACAAATTCCAATTTGGAAACACTCTCGCTCAGTAAAAGCCGTTTAATTAGATCGCACAAGTCATAATATCTTTTAGCTATTTTTTGGGGGAAAATTTCATTTAATTGAGAGTAATTTATTTGTTTTGAATTGAGTAAACTCACATAAACGATCTTGATAGTCAAGCCATTGGTCATTGACAGAGTCTCCTTCATCAACTTTAGGATCATCAACTAAACAAAATAAACTATAACAATAATAATATGCGAGTTCATGTTGCCAATTTCGTACACTCAATTGTAATGTCACAACATGACTACCGTATTGCAGCGAATACAAGATGGCTAACTATTAATACAAAACTTCTATTTGCTGAAATACGATATTTACCAGCTGTAAACGTTCGCCCAGCAATTGAACTTGTTTCTTGGTCGAAATTAGTTCCGCCAAGATTAATAGCATTTTTTCGCGATTGCTCTCTCGCGTGTTGGCGATGCCAAGCTGCAAAATAAAAAATGTAATAAAAATAATATTTTTAATGCGAATAAAATAAACAAAAACCTCCGTTCTTTAGTATATCCTTCTTCCGGTTAGCTTTCTTCGGCCTACCACTTCCAGCACGGTCACTTGGATTCCCTACTAAATCGTTTTCAAGTACATAAAAACAATAATAACACGAATTATAATTTGAAGCTCACTGATAACTGGCTTTTCAATGTTATTCTGTGTTTGTATGCGAATTGGCATAGGTTCGAGTATGGCATGCTCTGACAACTTTTTGAGCAAATCTAATATTATACCAATAAAATAATAGGAATTTTACAATATCAATGAATCATTAATTTGATATTTTAAATTTTTAATTAACCTGAAGTTTGCTGTGATCGAATTTTAAAACTCGATGGTTTAGGAGGAAATTTCTTGTTCGGTGGCAATGGATAAATTTGGTTAGGGCCTCCAAATCGATTGTGATCCATGGTCTCTGTGTGCAAATACAATTAGAATAGAAAAATGAAATTTTATTGTATTCAACTTACGTTCTCGTTCAAATATAAACACGTCGTCCCAGTGAACACCCCTGCAAAATTTTGCAATATTTCTACAAATTTTCGATTGAAAAATGAAATATCGGAATCACCTAAACATTTGCCGACTTAAAAATTTTTTGTTTTTCATTTAAAATTCTTAAAATTTAGACTGAACTGCCAGTCCCTAAAGAACCCGTCGAACATCTACATGGTCTGCTTCATTCTTATCTTTTATTTTTCCTGTATAATAATTCGTACACGTGCACCATGGTATTGTTTTACCGATTGTGGATTACTTATTTCAGGTTCTAAAATTCACTATTGAAGACGATTGAAGATGCATCACGGCTACTCTGTAGACCAGGGTTTACAATCGATTACATAAATAGGTTTAATAATTTTATTTTATTGCTTACATTATCTACGTGTAAATGTAACATTTTTTTTACTGTTGGCTTGTTGGTGAATAAAATTAAAAGATTGTGTGTTTTGAATATTTGGTACGAGTTACACATATTTTGTAATTGTACTTTGGTTTTGTATCAATCAGATGGCATAGAAAATATTGAAAGACCCGTCAGATCGTCAGAATATAGATAACAGATCCAATATTACACATAATTTTTATAATGGAATTAATTGTTGTTCTTTAATTACTTCTTGAATATTATCACGAATTTTGTATTTTGCTTTTGCACGTGTATTCTAATTGATCTTATTGTAGGTTTGAATACTGATTCTTTACAGCGTGTTGTGCACAAACAGTCATTTATAGGATTTGTCTTGAATTGAGTCTTCAAATATTTAAGGTGGGTAGTTTTAGCGAGTAGTGCAAAGAAATAATGTACTATTTTGCATGAATGATAATCTAATACCAAAATAATAAATATTGTAGTAATGTGCTGTTTGTTTCCCAATTTTCAGCATCACTATTTTTTATTTTTTTTGTCTTGCAAGTAAATAGTTGTTGCTCCAGTTTTGCTGCATAACATTTTTGTTGACATTCAGTTCCAGAATGTCAATTTGGTTTACAAGGTCGTTTTGGAGTATTTATTCGAATTATGTAAAAATTAATAAATGTCATCTGATTATTACTGGAAATGTTATGAATAAAAAATACCGTTTGACGAAAAATATCAATATCAGAAAAATATAATTAGGTACGTTGAAAATGTGTTTTGGATTTCGGAAGTACTAGAATGAATAAAGTAATAAATTAAGCTACTGAATAGCATTTGACTACGTATGATAAGTTAGTAAATTACTGCTCGATTGAAGTTGCACCGACAGTTTTGCATAATGTATAATAAAGTTCATTGTTTCAGAAAATTTGAGATTACCTAATTTCATTTTTCATCTTGAAATGTTTTGTTATTTTGCTGTTATTTTGCAGCCAAAAACACATATTTCTATACAAGTGTTAAACAAGACATGCCGAAATAGAGTCCGATGTTATCTCCAATATCGCATAGCAAATCAATCATATTGTAAGACAAATGCTCTTGTAATGTTCGAACATAATTATTGACAACGTAAACTTCAATAATATTTTCAGACTCAGAAACCGGTTCAAAGGTTGTGCTCTGATGTGTCACATCATTTGGTTTTAAGCATTTGCAGCTGTCTGCGCTTAACATAATTAACGCATCCACTGTATCCACTGTGTCTTTGCATTTTGGGAGGTTTCTTGCTTCATAAAAGGGATAGCTAATAAAATAAAGCAATTTCTTGTTAATAGCAGTGTGACGATCTCGAGCCGTAAAATTGGTTAAGAACTACCGCTACAGTGCGCTGAAAATTGTTTTTATTCGGTATTTGTAATAAATAAAGTTATATAGTCTGCAGTCTGCACTGTATTTTGTAAATAACATTCAAATTAACAAGTAACATTTAACAATTTGAGTTGACTTACTTATTCATCAGGTGGTTCCCAACTGATTACACATCACCAGCCAAGCAGTGAACCAAAAAGTGTGCGACTCGTGCTGTATGCCAATCAAAAAAACTTACGTTTATTCAACAGGTGAATTAATTAAATGTTAGATCGAAACATAACATTTAATATTTTATTTTAACATTATTTTAAATATATTTTTATCAGTTAATAAAAATAAAAAATAAATAAATACTTTACTACCATATTATATATTTATTTTAAATGTTTTAATTTATAATAAAAAAAAATTAAATAAAATTAAAATAAATAAAAAAAAACTAAAGTTACACATTTCAAAAAATTATTATTTTCCAGGCCAATTAAATATCAAAGTGCTTAGTCGACGTTTTATAGCGAGCAAATGAAACAACAATGGCCACCATTCATCGTACCCCCCAAACAATTTTTTGGTCCATTCCACATACACCTGTACATCTTTGAAAGAACACTTGCGGAATAACAGTTTGACTAATCTACAGGTGGAAATATGGAACAAAAAAATACTGGGAAAGGCAGAAAAATCAAACTCACAATATCTCCCGTAAAACAACTGGTTATACATTTGTCTCTCCAATTCTGTACTAACAAACTGATATTTCTATTTATCAGAAAGATAGTACTGAAGACTTATTTAGTCCGTCTAAATCAACTGTATCGCCCACGCAGAATGAACCAGAATTGGAATTCAAAGACGAATCAACGGGAACTCTTCTAGTTTTAACTGCAACTACTCCAGAACAAGTAAATTCAATTAATTTTAATTTTATTCAACGAAAAAAAATTTTTTTTTTTTTTTTTAAATTAAAAATTAAATTACAGTAAATTAATTTAATTTTGATTTAATATTTAATTAGCTCGAAGCTAGTCAAGTGGTTCAATGGCAGCACGAAACTGAACTCAAGTACGAAACACTAGAAACACCAATTTCTAATTCCCAAGTGTGTATGGTTCCACCGAGGAGCACCGCGACTAATATTCCGCGGACTTGGTTCCGAACGCAAGCTTCTACTGAACCGAAAACCGAAAAAGGTAATTTTTTAAATTATTAAAAATATTTTAAAAAATAACATTATCATCCATTAAACATTATTTCTTTTACAAAGATTACCGTCGAAGTGCTTGCGACAGAGAACGGACACGCATGAGAGACATGAACAGAGCATTCGACTTATTAAGGGAAAAATTACCTTACTGTAAACCACCTGGAAAAAAATTATCCAAAATTGAATCTCTCAGGTACAAATTTAAAAAAAAAAAAATAACTTTTTTCCATTGCCCATGAAACAGCAAATTTTGATTATTTTTTCAAATTTATTCAATGCAGGCTGGCCATTCGTTATATTGCTCATCTGCAGCACGTTCTTGCAGCACCGGCAGACATGGCAATTTTTGATCCAATGTATCCAACACCAACAAGTTGGTCTTTGGATGGCGGTACATACTGGACAGGACAAGTAAAATAATTTATTATAATAAATAATCTTTCTTTTTTTTTAATTTTTTTTTTTTTTTTAGCCGCTTGGATATTCATCTCACTTCCCCATGTTATCTTCTGAGCAAGTTGAATTGTACCATTCTCAAACAATTACCAACCCGGAAGAAAATTCAAATGATGTGTATTGGCAACATGGACAACCCCAACTTGCTTATCAAACTAGTTACACTTAAAACCAAAATATATTATTATTATTTATTAATATTACCAAAATAAATCTAGTCATGTACAAGTAATTTAAACACAAACTTTTACTCAATAAATTATTCATAACTTTATTATCTAATTAGTAATTATCAAGTCAATTAATTATTTTATTTTATTTTGCGCGATTTCCTGTTCTAGTACAATGCATAGTTGAAATAGTTGAAATAATAAAAGCAGCGCCATGATGACAAAATTGAGCAACTTGGCTTCTGGTCCAAGCTCCATTCACCTTGTTGCCATGGTTTGTTATTGTTTAACACTTGCGATACACACACGATATATTTAGTAATGATTTTACATTTATAAAAAATGAGTAATATGAAAGACTTAATGGCAAAACAAATTATAAGCGACATAACTTTAAGTTTGATAAACGAAAATGACGAAAAAACTTCATTTCCTGTACATAAAATAATATTACGATTATCCAGTTCCATTTTTGATGATCTTATCACAAAAGAAGAAGATAGCACGGAAATAATATTACTCAATGTCCAACCAACGATATTTAAAAAATTTCTTAAGTATATAAACCTAACATGCATACCTAACAAATAGCTTTTAGACAAACTTTTATAAATTAATTAATTTCAGATTTATATACGAAGATGAATTGGATTTAGGCACACAAGAAGAAATTGCTGAACTCCTCGAACTAGCTCAAGACTACGAGGTCAACTCACTGATAGATAAATGTGTTGATCATCTGACTACGTTATTAGATAGTGATTCTTTCCTGTCAATATATCCATTGACGAAAATATTAAAAGGACCTGGAAAAACTAAATTGTTGTACAAATGTTTGCATTTCTTGGATGACAATGCAGAATCAATTTTAAAGAAAAAAGAATTCATCAGCACTGAAATGTGGATAGTTGAAGAAATCCTCGACAGGGATTCATTAAATATTGAAGAAGCTGATGTATTCAAAGCCATCACACTTTGGGCTCATTTTGAATGTTACAAACGCAATTTACCGACAACAAAACACAACGTTCGAGTCGCTTTGGACAAACTTATCTATAAGGTTCGATTCCTTACAATGTCCGGCAAAGACTTGTATAAAGGTTCGTTTTTGTCCAGTTTGTTGACTAATGAAGAAAGGGAGTGTTTTCTCAAGTATAAAAGAGATAAAACGTTTTGTTTGAAAGATCCGTGGATAGTTAACGTGTTGACACGAGAACGGTTTATGGTGAATTCTGATTGGGTCAATTTGTTTGGAAATAGCCAAAGCTATAGTATTTGTAGACAAAGAGACGTTTTGCATGTTGCGTTTTCGCGTGATGTTGTGTTGACTAAGCTCACTTTTATGGTCAATGTTGAGTGGACGGAAAAAGTTATCATTTTGGGTTCAGTTTGGAGTTTGGAGCATCATTTGATACATAGATGGCATATAAGTAAGAATTTGTTAGAGGAGGGAGAAGAAATGAGTAAACTAAGAGAGATTGAGCAAGTTTCGATTATGATGAATGTTGGTATGGAGGCTTTCAAGTGCTACGTTTTGAAAGTTAAATGTTTGAAAGGAAAGTTGTGTAATAGCAATGGAAAATGCAATTCTTTAACTGTTGCAGCAGTGACTTGGTCAGCTGATTCAATGAATGATGAAAATTTGCCGATGAGCAATTTTCGATCTAATGTAGAGATGTGTAAAGATGCGCAGTATAATATGTATTGGAGAAATCATTTTCAGCAGACGAAGCCAATTGGTGATAATATGGATACTGTATTTCAGTCTGTAAAATATTTTATATTGAAATAATAATAAAAATATTTTTTCTGCTTATTTATGATTTTGTTATTTTTGTGGAATAAATTGCTATCGGAATTTCTCGAATTTTCTTCAATTGCGTGTTTCAAATATGACGCAATTAATGCACTTAGTTGCTTGTTACTAACAGATTACATTACAGTACGTCAGCAATCGAAAATGTGAAAGAAATATTCCTACACAGAAAAGTAGTTCCAATGTAGACGATTATTTGATACTAAAAATGTATTATAAACTCTATTAACACAAATTCAGTGAAATATATTAATTATTTATAAAATCGATCTTTATGTTTATGTTTTAAGTTAAGTTGCATAGCATTGCATAGCATGACGTCATCTAACGCGGAAGAAGGTTTTTCGGTGAAGCGGTCGACAAATATTTGGAATAGGCTCCGCCTACGGAGGCTTGGTATGTCTAAGCACAATAGCATTGAGTTGTTGGGAGCGCGCGGCTTGTTTAGATCAAGTAGAGCGGCCCGTTTAGGAGTGTCCTCACTTTGCAACGAGTGTTTTGGAAGTTGGATGTGCTCTAGTGAGGAATATAGTGAGTAAAAGTTTTTTAAAAAATAACAATTTTTGTAACTATTTTGATATTTATTGCGATTTCAGTTTGGAAGTAACTAACTCAACAAAACAATAAATAAGAAGAAAAACAAAGGAATTTGAAGCAAAAATTTATAATAATTTTTTTAAATATTATTATTTGTCATTCCATATTTTGTGATTGACAAACTGATGCACTGTGTTGCGTATTCGCCATTCCAACACTCAAATGTCAATGATGAACTCGATAAATATATTGACAAATGTGCGCACACCGAGCTAGCGTTTGATCATTTCGTCGCTGACAACCCCAGCCATGACCTTGGAGTTCCAGCAACGAAAGAAAGGAATGAGAACAATGTTGGGGACTGGCAATCTCCAGTTTTAAAGATTGGTCGATATCTACTGTTGGAGCAGCTAGATATCTCGACGACCTTATGCAAAGCTGTTAATACTGAAACTCAGGAAATATTAATTTGTAAAGTACGTATATTAATTATGCAAATATAAATTTTACTTGATAAACAAATTTAGGAAATATTATTACCGGTATACATAGTTCTTTAAAAAGTTGAAATGGGTGCAATAAGAGGTGTGTTTCGAATAAAGGGACCGAGAAATCGAGTTTTTCAACTCAAAGGTTTTACTTCTTTTCAATACAAGTATACAAACACCGGTTTCGTGTTTCTGCACTGACCCTATCTGAATTTCTAAATATTTTTTTTTTTTTGTTATAAATTTGTTTCATCTGTTTTTGTTATTCACTAAGTCCACTGAACCAAAACAGTTACGCTTCCTGATAGATAATAATTGTCTTTTCTTTAAATTTTCTTTGAAATGGTCGAGATTCAGTCAGCTTTTGTCGGGTCATCGAGTTCTAAAGATGAGAGATAAAAATAAACACGAGTTAATGACCTTCCTATATGCTTGGATGGATACAAAAGGAAATACGGAAATGTTTTGTAGCCGGAATTGACATTTTATGATATTTTGTATTTTATAGTTTTATAATGTTGATAGAGGCCATTGAATTAAAAATTAATTATTTTTTTTATTTTTTTGCAGGTAATTGACCAAAAGGATTCTCAAAAATTCATGTCTGCTTATTTTCGCGTGGAATCTCATAAACATATCAACGAAGTGCAAGAAATCATCATCGGCAAATCGAAAACTTATATTTTTTTACCACATAATTATGGAGATTTGCATTCATACGTACGACAGAAACGACGATTGCGCGAATATGAGGCTCGAGAATTGTTCAAACAAGTGGCAAACGCAGTTTCTCATTGCCACAAGAAAGGAATCGTTTTGCGGGACCTTAAATTGCGTAAATTTGTTTTTAACGATGTTGAAAGGTGAGATTTAGCAATTTCCTATTTCTAACTGAATTTCTAGAGTTTTTATTTCTTGCAGAACTCAATTAAAACTTGAATCGCTCGAAGATGCCGTCACATTTGATGAAGATGATTCTGTTGGCGACAAACTTGGATGCCCTGCTTACGTCAGTCCGGAAGTTTTAATATCAAACGACAGTTATTCGGGGTGTTTTGCCGATGTTTGGAGTCTCGGAATTATGTTATACACTATGTTAGTTGGCCGATATCCATTTTACGACTGCGATCCTAATGTTTTGTTTAACAAAATCCGTTGTGGCCAGTTTGTGGTTCCCGAATGGTTATCTCCGAAGGCCCAATGTTTGATACGAGGATTGTTACGTCAAAATCCAGACGAACGACTCGCAGCGTCGGATATTTTGCTTCATCCGTGGCTGAGACCGAGATCTGAAGTTGATTTATTACCTTATTTTGTGTCGGATCAAACCGTGCCGAGTGGAAATTCGGTTAGCATGTGTAAAGTGATTCAGCACACAAAAACTTGATTATTTCATTTTTACTCAATTAAATATTATGTGCAAATCAAATATTTCAAAAACCTGGTTGGTCAACTCGGTGTAGACTAAGTACCAAATACCAAGCCATTGGATTTAATTTTAAATCAAATTTTAAGTTTTTTTGGATTATTTTTGTTGATATCAGGATGAGTCTTGAAATAAATGCTGTAAAGTTCTAAAAAATTTCTAAAAGTAAAAGTAAACAAAAAATATGCAACTACACTGGATTATGTATAGATGGAGTGTGTTTTTAAATAGCATTTATACAATAGAAAATTTCTTTTTTCCAATGAGTATAATCTCACACTTGCGAATTTTAAAAAACGAATACGTTACGTTTGCGTCCAAATACCAATTTCGAAGTACCTTAATTACCACGGGAAGACCAACACAGACCGAACAATATTTTAGTTGACAATCAAAAAGAATATAATACATCAAAATATTTAAGTAAAAAAAACTTTAAAAACAATATTGAAAATTTTATTCGCAAAATAGGTTACACAAAAATTAATAATAATTATTAAAAAAAAAGTTCTAAAAAGACTGAACAGAAAAGCACTCATTGTCAGTGAGTTGCACATTGGACTCCATCTCTTAACTCTTCCTCTTCTTCTTCTTCACACCTCTTACCAGTTTGCTTTCGCCCCGAATCCTGTCCAGGCTCCACTTCCACCAACACAACCTCCTCAGCATCCTCCGGTACCACAACCACCTTCCTCGGAGGCAAAAGCGCCTCTAATCGGTCAATATCTTCAACCGAAATAAAACCAGCAACTGGAAACCTCACTACAAACTCCACGATCAATTTCCCCTTCTCAAACGGATTTTTATACTCCGGCATCCCCTCGCCATAAACCATCCTCACATCCCCAACCTTAACAACACCCTCCCACCTAACAACCAACACCCTCCCATCCAACGTCTTAATCGTCCTCCGACCGCCACAAAGCGCCTCGCACAACTCCAACTCCAATTTACACGACAAATCTCCACCATTTCGCCGAAAAACACAATGCTCCTTCTCCACCAACACGATTATGACATCACCCGGTTGCAACCCGGGTTCCTCATCCCCACCACCCGTAAAAACAATTTTCTGACCATCGACCATCCCTTTATCAACATGAATCTCGAGTATCGTCCTCTCTCTAACCACTTTCCGCCCAGAACAACCCTTACACCGGTCTTTAGCTTTGATTTTTTCGCCTTTACCCATACATTCCGTACATACCGATTGAATCTGTTGAACCAATCCGAGTCCCACCTGCATTATATTCACTTTGATACCGGTTCCGCGACAATTATGACATTTGGAAATCGTTTTGCCGCCTTTTCCCGCGCATTTCGGGCATATTACGTTCTTCTGAAATGCTAATTTCCTCAAAGACCCGTTGTAAAGTTCGTCCAAAGATACGTTTAACTGATGGGTTACATTTTTGGACTTGTGGTCGCGTGATTTTTGGGTTCCGCCGCCGCCGAAGAAGAGGTCGAACATGTCCATGGGAGATGTGAATTGGCCATTTGAAGTTGAGAATCCGTCGTTGACGGCGCTTTTGCCGCCTTGGTCGTAGATGCGACGTTTTTCTGGGTTTGATAAGACTTCGTACGCTTGGGAAATGTGTTTGAATTTTTCGCCTTCGTTCGGGTTTTTATCCGGGTGGTATTTGAGGGCTAGTTTCCGGTAGGCCTTTTTGAGTTCATCGGGAGTGCAGGTGGGTTTGACAGTTAGAATGTCGTAGTAGGAAGTGTCTTTAACCATTGTGGAGATGAGATGACTCGATCAGATGGATAGTTAGTTATATTTGACGAAACTGACTGGACTGTTTTGTTAAATAGAAATGTAGTTGGTTATATATGGGAATAGAATGTTACATAGATCATAGTATACCGTATATACTATGCATAGATGTTCATGGAAGTTGAGACGTTTTATTCGTCCAAGGTTTTATATGATTGGAGGAATAATTGATATTCGTTACGCATCGCCATGGTATCGTATACGCGATGCAATTGACCGGGATGCATCGCGATGAATCTATTTTCAAATAAATTGTTTATTTTGGATTAATTTTCAAGTGAATTTAAAAATTAAAAATAAAAATAAAAACAATTCACTACTACATTAATTTAATTTTAATTTAATTTTTTTTTAGCAAAGTAATACGGTATTAAGTGTTTGTTCCCTTAGCCAAAGATAAGCAACCCAAAGATTAGATGGCTTTTCTGCATTTGGTAATGACTCTTCATTTAAGACCATTTTGCGCCAGTTTTAAAACAGATACAATCGTGATCTTTAAAAGACTGAATTTGATAATGGTCATGCATATCCATGCGCCAAGTTGCAAAAGGTTGTGAAAAAAGGGCTTGCCTGTATTTAGATGTGTCGACTTGCCCTGTGGAGGATTTGAATTTTGAAGGAACGGCATGAAACACCTGTTTTTTACTCCATGATTCGAATCTATTGGCATGATAAGCACGGGCGTACTTTATATTTTAATACAATTTTCTCTACTTGTTCGAAAATATCCAATTAGTGAACTTTCTGATCTGTCTTTCTTGGATGATAAAGAATTAAATTTTTTTTCTTTTTTTTGTCTGTTTAAAGTTTTTCGCCATCAATTTTCGTCGAACGCGCCTCTTTCTCTTTCGTCGGATATGAAATGACTTTATGGCGACCACGATTTAGCTTTGACATATTTTTGGAATTTAAAATCTCCCGAACGCAAAAGTGAAGTGATTGTTAAAGTTTTGAATGTTGTGGAAAGCTCGGACAACGGCGTAAGAGTTGTGAAAGTCGTTTATTTTTATTGCGATATTCGACGTAAGAACAGGTTAGATTATAAGATAAAAATGAGATCATATTTTGCCGGCATTATATTAGATTGTGTTCTTTTTTCGGTTAAACCATGGCAATTGTTTTCACAGTCCAGAAGTAATACATTTGCAAAATAAAAAAATGAATATAAATGTTAGGAATGGTTGGCCAATTTGTGAATTTTAACAATGGTAGCATTATATTGTTTATTACAAATAGTTATTTTGAGCAACAAACCAGACAGTGGAGAGTTATTTAATGCACTGTAAAACTAGACACTTTAAGCAGCAGTTTTATCAATTCTTTGTCTTATATTTAGAACTGCCAATTTCGACCCAAACGACTATTAAACGGAACCAGTGTTTGGGTTCTTAAAGTGTCTTAACTTAAGCTATTATAAAGTGCCTAAAACAAAATTTAGACACCTAGATTTTCAATGTAGTTATGGGACTATTGGTAGTGAGGCGTAAAGTTAGAATGGTTTGTTTTTAAGGTTTTTTTATTGGTCTCATTGTTTTAATCGCATATTTGGAAATTTGCGAGTTATTTAATTTTCGAATATCATTACTGAGTTTTCATTTTTGTGTTCAAAGATTTACTCATAGATGTCGCGACTGCCGAGTTGCAGCACGTGAGCAAATGTGTTTGACGTCATTTTATTTTATCCAGCGCTGCTTTGGGAAGCAGTCGCAGTCGATTCGTGTGATCATTTTGGATTTGAATTTTCTGTAAGTTGTGCGCTCGTTTACTTTGCTTTATTTTTTATTACTTGCTATTTGTCACATGTTTTTGCGCTGCTGTTTTTGTCCTTTTAAATTTTATTTTTGCGCTGCTTCGACTTTGCTTGTATTTTGTATTGCGCTGTTTGCGTTTGCTTTTAACGTCTTTTAATTGCATTTTGCGCTGTTTATCGTTGCTGCTTTGGTGTATTTTGCTTTAGTTTGCGCTGTCTTTTGTTTTTAGGAGCCCTCGCACTATTAGTGCTGAGATGAGCGCGTCTTAGTTGTGTTTGTACGGCATGTTTTACTAGTTTTGCATTTATTTGTAATTAATTTGCATAAACCTTCAACATTAGTCTTATTTTACTCTCAATTTAAGCGCGTTTTAAATTTGCATAAAATGTTTTGTTTTTATTGCGCTGCTTTAGTGTTTTGTGGTTGTTTCATTATGTGTCGGAATGTTTATTTTGTGATTTAGTTTTTTATATTTTAATTTATTTGTTTATTTTTTTTTTTTCAGTTTTGGTCGCCAACTCGAGATGGACTTCAGCGTGGGATCGAAGACACCGATTCGCGAATTGTAAGTGTCACTTTGTGTTCTTTTTCGTGTTTGCTTAAGTGATTTTGCTATTCACTAAGTTAAAACACAAAAAAGAAGCAAAGTGACACTTTCAACTCGCGAAAATCAATTTTTCTAAAAAAAAGGGCCGCCGCGATTTAGCCTCTTCAACTTTTTAATTTATTCATAATATTTTTTCATTTTATTTTTAAGTTATTTTTTTTTTATTTGTAATTTTATATTATATTTTATTTGTATTATATATTTTATTTTTTTTTGTATTAATTTTAGAAAGTAATAATAAAAGAAACTGATAAATACTTCAAATAATTTTATTTCAAAACAAACACTTCAAATAATTACAAAAAATATTTAAAATAAATGAAAAAAAATTATGAATAAATTAAAAAGTTGAAGATAGGCGAAATCGCGGCGGCCCTTTTTTTAGAAAAATTGATTTTCGCGAGTTGAAAGTGTCACTTTGCTTCTTTTTTGTGTTTTAACTTAGTGAATAGCAAAATCACTTAAGCAAACACGAAAAAGAACACAAAGTGACACTTACAATTCGCGAATCGGTGTCTTCGATCCCACGCTGAAGTCCATCTCGAGTTGGCGACCAAAACTGAAAAAAAAAAAAAATTAAACATTCCGACACAATGAAACAACCACAAAACACTAAAGCAGCGCAATAAAAACAAAATATTTTATGCAAATTTAAAACGCGCTTAAATTGAGAGTAAAATAAGACTAATGTTGAAGGTTTATGCAAATTAATTACAAATAAATGCAAAACTATTAAAACATGCCGTACAAACACAACTAAGACGCGCTCATCTCAGCACTAATAGTGCGAGGGCCCCTAAAAACAAAAGACAGCGCAAACTAAAGCAAAATACACCAAAGCAGCAACGATAAACAGCGCAAAATGCAATTAAAAGACGTTAAAAGCAAACGCAAACGCAAACAGCGCAATACAAAATACAAGCAAAGTCGAAGCAGCGCAAAAATAAAATTTAAAAGGACAAAAACAGCAGCGCAAAAACATGTGACAAATAGCAAGTAATAAAAAATAAAGCAAAGTAAACGAGCGCACAACTTACAAAAAATTCAAATCCAAAATGGTCACACGAATCGACTGCGACTGCTTCCCAAAGCAGCGCTGGATAAAATAAAATGACGTCAAACACATTTGCTCACGTGCTGCAACTCCAGTCGCGACATCTATGAGTAAATCTTTGAACACAAAAATGAAAATACAGTAATGATATTCGAAAATTAAATAACTCGCAAATTTCCAAATATGCGATTAAAACAATGAGACCAATAAAAAAACCTTAAAAACCTTAAAAACAAACCATTCTAACTTTACGCCTCACTACCAATAGTCCCATAACTACACTGAAAATCTAGGTGTCTAAATTTTGTTTTAGGCACTTTATAATACAATAGCTTATGTTAAGACACTTTAAGAACCCTGTTTCCATTTAATAGTCGTTTGGGTGAGCCTAAAAATCAAGGTGACTATTTTTGAGTACGAAATTGGCAGTTGTAAATATAAGACAAAGAATTGATCGAACTGCTGCTAATGAATAGACAGAAAACGCATAGATGTATCTATAGAAAATGCATCTATAGATTTTAGCAGTTTTCTGTCTATTCATTAGCAGCAGTTCGATTAATTCTTTTTCTTATATTTAGAACTCTGCAGTGACTCAAAAATAGTCATTTTGATTTTTATTTGAATTACGTAAACATTTTACGAAATAAAATTTGTCGAATTAGTGCCACGGCGGCGCTTATTGCAAACTGCAGCCAAGGGGCGGTAATTCGAGGGCGGCGGGAATTATATCGTTTTGCTGTAAATTACGCAACTTTTTAAGTTGTTTTTAACTTACAACCAACTTAAAAAGTTTTGCGTTTAGCTATGGAAATGTATATACTCCGTATAGTAGAGAAGAGTGTATATACAGTACATACAGTTTTTTTGGTCGTAACTCTCTTATGTACAGTAATTACTAATTAATTAACTATTCACAATTAAGGCTGTGCAAACATTTGCCAAATCGATTTCCAATCTCACATTTAGTTACGTACCGTTTTTGATATTTTTTTAAAAAATAAAAAAATGATAACAAAATAACAAAATCAAATTATAAAACCATTTTATTTTATAAAGAAACGGTTCTGTCAATATTTTCTTCTGGCAAAAAATACTCAGCTATTTTCAACACCACATAATCAGTAGCAATTAAAAGCCCAAAAAACTTTTTCCCTAAAAAACCTCGAAAATAATTCCAAAACTTCTCATCCAAAGAACAACTCCTCTTTGAAGAAACTCGATCGTAAACATCTAGTGTTAAACCCGCGACATCTTCCCAATTGAACGTCTTCTTAACCCACTCGTGCGCCACATGTCCACTCACAACACGTCCACATTGAAAATCGCTAATGGCCGCTTCAAAACACGCATCAAATCATCGACATTCGGTTTGGCCAACCACAGCAACCGACCAGGATCCTCTTCCCAAGTGGACGAAAGGAATTCCGGTGTCCCACCGACATCAGTGGACACCACTTGCAGCCCGCAACAACTCGCTTCAACAATAGCTATGCAGCAATTCTCGGTTAACGAAGTGTTCAGAAAAATCTGACCTTCGGTCAACACTCGGCCAATATCTTTGTTTTGGACCTCTCCCAAAAGTGAAACATTTCCGACCAATTCGTATATGTCGATCATTTTCTTCAAATCAATTTCCATTGGTCCATTTCCCACAACGATGAATTTAATTTCCCGATATTTCGCGCACATTTGGGGTATCAGCTCGACCATCAGACCCACGCCTTTACGGTAAACCAGACGACTTACAACAATAATGATAATTTCTTGATGAGTCGACCCTGGAACGTCATCTTTGGGCATAAACATGGACGCCTCGACAGCATTTGGTATGACGTAAACCAACTCCGGACGTAGTTTTCTCCTCAAAATGGTGTTTTCCTTGCCGATATGCGACACGCAGATGACCGCATCGTCGTTCACTAAAATCAATTCGAATAATTTATTCATTATGATTGATGTCGAGTCGGCGAAACCAATCAGCGAATGGTCAGTGAAAACGGTTTTAATGTTGAGGTTCGATGCGTGGATCATGGCTTCGTCGGCCAAGGCTGAAAACGCACCGTGGCCGTGTACAATCGTAATTTCCTCTCGAATAAAAATTGTGCGCATGATAAGTCCGGTGGTTGGGAAAATGGTTTGTTTATATACCACTAATAATGGAAGGTAATAAACTTTAAGTCCGTTTGTCAGGTATCGGACACATTTGTGGTTTCCGTAGGAATGTGTAATCACGATGACTTTATGTCCTCTTTTAATCAGGCATTGCGACAAATGGAAAATGTAAGTCTCGACTCCGCCAATGTTTGGATAGAAGTAGTCGGACACCATGCAGATATTGTGTTTGAATGGGGTGCAAAAGCCGTTTGCCGTTTTTGTATTAGGTTCTATATAGAGTATAGACCAAAATGTGAAGAGTATAATATTATTGTTTAAGTTATATTTGATAGCATGATAGGTTTGTACCTTCCATTGTACTGGAAATTTTCTTAGTTGCAGACAGCTGTTACACTCGGTGAATAATGATAGTCGTCTGACGACATCTTATAAATTTTAATTACTATTATGTAATTATATAGTTATTTGGTTAGTTTATAGTGTTTATACAGAACGAGTGTTTGTAGTGTGAATAGTGTTTGTACAGCAATTTTCTGCTTTAGACTGGCTTGGTAAGAGTTGACCACAAAAGATGGCGCTTAAGCGCCTCATAATCTCTCAACCTCATCCAACCACTCAATCGATGGCAAACATTTACATGTAAAAATGTTACAATAAAAAAATTTATAATAAAAACACTTTTAATTTTTTTTTTTAGGTATTTGTGTCAAATAAAATATGGCCACAACTTATAAAAATCAAAACCATAGTTCTGTTTTGTATACTTTTATTTTATACACATTTTTCAACATTTTAAATTCCTCAAAATACAAAAGTAAAAAATCTTTATAAAATTTAAAACAAAATCAAAACATCTTATTTCAATGGCCCATAGCAGTCGGGCGCCTCACATCTGTAAGTTGCTTAGAGTAAAACGGAGGGTGCAAGAACTAGCCGGCTGAGAGAGAGAGAGAGAGAGAGGGAGGATTTTTCTGGCCTCCACAGGACCCTGTATACGTGCTGTGGTGCGGAAAACGAGTGTAGAGTACCTCCTAAGCACAATGAACCCCATCAAAGACATCTCTGTTCATTGGCCACATCATTAACCTCTTTGAACACATTTTTTCCCTTCTAATACTTGTAGGTGTCATTGAATACTCGCGCCACGCATTGCCTCGTGTAGGCGTTGCTTTAGTTTTCGTGTGTTTGGATGTGGGTTGATCGGACTGGGAAAGTCCGGCCAACCGGAAGGGAGCAGATTGGTTCGTCCACAAAAGAGAGAATGTAAAAAAGTCTGTTGTGAGAGATACTGATCACCCTGTCGCTGCATAGCGTCTGTTATTTCTTAGCTGCCCAATGTATCAATTTAAAGCCATTCGAGCTCCGTCATGCGGAAAAATGTAAAATGTTGGGGTCATTTAAGAATGACACACCGTGGAGAGCTATACGCTTCGGTTTAGAAGTTGTACATGAGTAAAATGTAAATACCTAACTTAAATATGAAATTTTATTATTAAATTAGCAGTTTTACACTTTCATGTTATGTTTATGAATTATAACATTCATTTTTTAAAATTGTTTTATGAATAAATTTGTGAATAAATTAATTCAAATGAGAACAACTGTTAAAATCCAATCTTTAATGCATAAAAATTACATTTTTATATTAATTTATCAGTTTTACCTCAATAAAAAATATTTTTAATAGTATTTTACATTTAATTCTAAAAAAATAAGAAATATTCATTAAAAAATCTCAAATTGGACCAATTTCTGTGCTAAACTATCAATAAATTACAACATTAATAGTGTTATGCACTATTGCCTTACTCAGAATCAGTTGTCACATCACATTATCCTCAAGTGACCCACCTGGCTACTTACTAGCACCCTTGAATGTAGCAAATTCACTTTCCCATTCATTCACTAGAAGAAGTTTACTACATTTCAGACAGATGTGTTAAAAATCAAACAATTTTAAAGTAAAAAAATGTAATTTTCAATAACGAAATTATAAAAAAAGAAGCAAAAGCATTTTTTTATTGAGGAATTTTAGTTATGTTGTGCCATAGGCTAATTAATGCGGTGTCATCAAAGAGTTGAGACGCAAATGTATGCACCCAATCAGCATCAAGCATGCTTTGAAGGGTGGGAGGTGTAGGCAAGAGGGGGATCCATCTCTTACTATTCTCAATGTTGCTGGATGCCATGCTTAGACTTGTGATGTATATCTCACTCGTGGTCGTCTTTGGATGCTATGAAATTGAAAGTACTTGGTGGTAAGTTTGTAAAGCAACTTTATGTTTGAATTGGGATAAGGTTTGCGAATTATCATCTTGATATGTACAATAAAATCATATTATGTTAATTTTTTTTTTAATAAGTAATTTCGGAGTCCGTTAAAAATGGTTGCTGAGTACAGTTTATTGTCATTAGCGGGTTTTTAATTCACGTTATTAGGAATTTAAAGTGATTTTTGTTAGATATAAATTGAGGTTTTATTGTAAAATTTGTAATTTTGCGCGTGGTTTGCGGATTTTATCAATTTTATGAATATAGAAATGAGAGCAATGGCGTTACAACAACGCAGTGATGATGATGAAAGAAAAATTCAAAAGTTGTGTTAGTAAATTGCTGATTGTTGATAAAATGTGTAATTTCTCTAATTGTGTGGAAATGCATTGAGTTTTGTGGGTTTTTTTGCGTTATTTTTAATGAAAAACCAGTTTTAGAAGTGGAATTTAATGTTTTATATCCTATTCCAGGTTTCTTAGTCGTTTACAATTGTCTTCATCAGCTGTAGGTATTCGCATTGTTTGTGATAATATACCTGGATTAGTGAGACGGCAGAGGATTTTATGCCAGCGTCATCCGAATGCGATGCTGAGTGTGAGCGAAGGTGCCCGAATAGGAATCAGTGAGTGTCAGTACCAGTTTCGCCATCACCGCTGGAATTGTTCGACCTTAGAGCGAGATGCGTCCGTGTTTGGCAAAGTTCTGCTCAAAAGTAAGTTAAGTTTGCCTTTTTATTCTCATTTTTGTTACATTTTGTTATTTTTATTTTAGTCGGGAGTCGGGAAGCTGCATTTGTTTATGCAATTTCTTCGGCCGGTGTTGTGTATGCCATAACACGGGCGTGTGCTAAGGGTCAATTGTTACATTGTGCTTGTGATGAGAGTAAACAAGTGGGTTATTTTTATAAAGTTATTGAATTGTTTTTATTGTTTTTTTGGAGTTTTTTCATGTTTTTGTTTCAGGGTATGAATCGTGATTCGCACGGAACGTTTACGTGGGGTGGATGTTCGGATAATATTCGGTTTGGAAATGATTTTGCAAGGAAGTTTGTAGATGCTAGAGAAAAACATCAACGTGATGCTCGAGCACTGATGAATTTACACAATAATCGGGCAGGTCGACAGGTAATTATGAAAGCGGCATTTTGAAATGGTGTTTTTTTCTCTAAAAATTACATCTTCTCCCTAAAAATTACACATTTTTCCATTAAAATTACAATTCTCCCCATTAGAATTTTCCCCCAATTTTCATCTTAAAAATTAGACTTTTCCTACTAAAAATTCAACTTTCCCTTAAAAATTACACTTTTTCCACTAAAAATTCAACTTTCCCTTAAAAATTACACTTTTTCCACTAAAAATTCAACTTTCCCTTAAAAATTACACTTTTCCCCTATAAAATTACAATTTTTCCCCTAAAATTTACAATTTTTCCCCTAAAATTTACAATTTTTCCCCTAAAATTTACAATTTTTCCACTAAAAATTATAATATTACACTTTTACCCCTAAAAATTACAGTTCCCCTCTAAACTTTTGTCCCTAAAACCACATTTTAAGTCTTTCTGTTACGATTTACCGTAATTGTCAGTTTGTATACTGTATAATAATGGGATTCTGAAAAAAACACAAATATCAAGGTGTCAATGTGGATTTTTTATTCACCTTTATATTATTTGTCTGTGGAAAGTTGCTCGGAGTAGTTTATTGTTTATTTGAGCCCCCTGAACCTTTCCTGCATTTCACAAGCAAATACAAATTGACAGTTATACCAAGAAAATGTATCAATTTACCAAATAAACTTCTACTTTTCCCAGGCGGTTGCAAAACACGTAAAATTAGAATGCAAATGCCACGGTGTCAGCGGCTCGTGCACAGTACGGACATGTTGGCAAGCCATGATGGATTTTCGACGAATAGGTAACTACCTAAAAAGAAAATACGATGGCGCGACGGAAGTAACGATGAATCAAGCGGGAACAAGACTCATCGTCGCCCGACGACACCACAAAAAAGCAACACGCTCAGATTTTGTTTACTTCGAAGCTTCACCTGACTACTGCTTTCCAGATAACGAAACAGGTAAAAAAATAATAATAATAATTAAAAAAGATTTTTTAATTTTTTAATTTTTTAATTTTTTAATTTTTTAACTTTTTAATTTTTTAACTTTTTAATTTTTTAATTTTTTAATTTTTTTAATTTTTTAGGGTCTCTGGGCACTGCATCACGAATATGTAACAACACGGCACAAGGTAGCGACGGTTGCGATATCTTGTGCTGTGGTCGTGGCTACGACACGACCCGTAATTTGAGAATGGCAAAATGCGATTGCAAGTTTCAGTGGTGTTGTTACGTGAGGTGTAAAGAATGCCGCAAATGGGTAGACGAGTTCACGTGTAAAGAATACAACCAAGCGGATATTTTTATGAGAAAAAGGCGATTTGATGGATGAGTATGTTAAGGAAGAAGACAAATTATTATTTATTAATATTATATATATAAGTATATACCATGTTGGTATACAGAGATCACTATAATTATTCAGATAGGTATAGCTCATTGTGAATCACCGATTTTGATACAATTATTATTATTAGACAAATAAAATTGAAGCAAGTAGATTGTTTATTTAATATTTATTTTATAACTGTAAAGTATTTATAGATAATCAGTATTTTTATCATTTTTTTAAAATAAATATTCATTATTTATCTCATTTGGCTGTGATTATCATCTTTCAATTACTTCAATTGCTCATATTCATGAGATGAGCATTGTTTAAGATGTTCACGTTTCAAAAATAAACGAATCCACCACTCACTTAAATATTAGTGAATTTCTAAATGCTCATTTAAATTATCAAAATTTATGTACTCTTTGAAATGTAAAAATAAATTTATTCCACTTATAGTCCAGATTAGTGTAAATAATATAAATATGAACACAAACAATTTAAAAAAGAAAAAAACCAGCATAAATTGAACAAAAAAACAGGAACGTGTGACAAAGAGGAGAGGTTTAGATTGGCGTTGATCACCAGGGGGCGTATAAGGCGTTCACCAATAAGAATTCACCAGAATTTGTTACGATACTGATGGACAGTCACTGTGCGTTTTTGCGCAGAGTCCTCCATTGCTAGCAGCGCACAAAATGGAAAATACCCGCAATCCAGTTTTTATGTCCACACAAAGTTACGTCATTATTAGTTATTAGGATATTTAAAAAATGGATAAGTACAACGATACTCACCCCTAATCATTTTCATAATCGCAAGCCTAGTTTACACTACGACTGAAAATACGACTCAAACTCAAACTCAAAATTTTAGCAGCAAAAAAACCATAGAAAAAAAAAAACCGCAAAACTAATTTTTTTTCTTCTGTTTATCTGTTTCTAGCTGCTTAAAATAAACATCTAACAGCAAAAAACTGTTAAACTGAAAATAAACTAACTAGCCAGTTTAGCAGTTTAAATTTGTTCAGTTTTCAATTTGAGTGGTGTTTCCAATTGTAGGCTGTAACACTATTAAATGTATCATAATAAAAGCAAACTCTACACAGACCGCTGTCCACTGGTCTCATCGCTTTTACCCGAGATTGTCCGCTGCAAAATGTCAGAAGTTTTTGTCTACACAAATCAAGCAAACTCGAAAACCCCACGAATTAATTTTAAAAATTAATTTTGAAGTTTTTATTCACTTATTCCACATGTGCAGACTAAACGTACGACAAATAAATCCATCGATTACAGTGCGAATATCCAAATTTCATTTTCTTTTCACTTTAATGTAAATTCCTAAACTGAATTTTAAAAACCCCAATAACGATAATTAAAAAAAACATTCAACGCCTAACAACTACAACGATATTTCATATATATATATTTCACCCTACATATAAAAAGAAAAAGAAAAAAAAAAATAAAATAAGGAAAAAAAAATCCTAAAGAATAACATAGCTACCGAAAAACCCAAAAATTATGCTTTAATAAGCGTCATCATCGGAATCCTCATCGCTAATATACTTCTTCGGCCGCCCTTTTCGCCGCTTCGGTTTCTCCTTCTTCACCGAAGTGGACATCTCGCCGCGGTGCCCTCCCAGCTTGATGCGCACGCGCATGCCCTGGGATTCGTCTTCATCCGAATCCCCCGCATCTTCGGCACCCGCAGCTTCGTCGTCCGAGTCCAGTTCGCTCTCGTCATCCCCCGCCAGCGTCAGATCTCCATCCTTTTCGAGTCGCTCTCGAGCGTTCGTGAAAACCGACTTCAAAACGATGGAATCCTCGTAAATTAAGGAACCCTCGACGTTGTACGTTTGAGCATTTTTGCAGAGCAACATGATATCTTTCTCCAGGTCGTCCAGCGTGCGGTACTTGTGTTCCTTTATGCGCTGCTTGATCTTCTTGAAGTCGACTGGCTTCTTGATCAAGTCGTAGTAGTCCGGCAGGTCGCGCTTGGACGGTAGCTGCTTGAAGTCGCTCCCGAGCACGCGCCCGTCCGAGTCTTTGTACTTGACGACTACGTGATACAGTTTCTTCATCTGTCGTACTAGTTTCGGAGGATTTTGATGAGAGGCCGTTTTCTCGCTGGGTGGGCGTCCGCGCTTTTTCTTCGGTTTCGGCTGTTCTTCTTCTTCGATTCGCACTTTGCGCTTGCGGCCGCCCTTCTTCTGTTTTTGTTTGGCCTCCATTTCATCTAAATTTCCTTCTTCAACTGCCTAAAAAATAAATTTAAAAAAAATCCGAAATTATTATTTTTCATGTAAAGACGGCGTAAAAAATGTCATTTCAATCATCTTTGCGTAAAAAAACGTAATCCTGACGAAATGACATCATTTGGTTGTAAAATGACCTCATTGTGACATTAAGTAAAACTCACTTTTAACCATTCTCGTTCAGTGAGTGAATCTGAATAATCCACTTCCTTTCGCTGACGTGATCCACGTCCAAAAATTTTGTCCTCTTCATCATATGTCAAACGTTCCACCTCGACGTCGTCCCTGATGAGCCAAGCTGGCAGTTCGTCTTCCTCCATCAGGCGTGGTTTTCGATTCAGGTCGCGGGCTTCGTTACGTCGTCTCTCCAGATCCATCCGCTGATAAAAGTCGAACTCGTCTTCCCGACGCGCTATCATGCGATTGATAGTCTCATCGTCGGGGACTTCGTTCTCTTCGGCGTCGTCTGCGTCGTCCTGCTGCAAGATGGCTTGGAGAAACTGATGTCTTTCAATGCCCGTCGACTTCTGATCGAACATCCCCGCCTGAATCACTTTTTCGTCCATGTTGAGTTTGTATTTTGCCGCCGCCAAGATGCGCTCCTCGACCGAGTTGACGGTGAGCAGTCGAAGGACGCGCACTTCGTTGCGCTGACCGATTCGGTGGGCGCGGTCCTGCGCTTGAAGATCCTGGTGCGGGTTCCAGTCCGAGTCGAAGATGACAACGGTGTCGGCTACTTGTAGGTTGAGCCCCAAACCGCCAGCTCGAGTGCTCAGCAGGAATAGAAAGTATTGGGAGTTTGGATCGTTGAACTTGCTGAGGAGTTCTCCTCGGTCTTCGGATTTCGTTGTTCCATCCAACCGTAAGTATGTAAACCCTTGAAAGCAAAAGAAATTAAATACTCAATAGAAATAAAAAATAAAGTTTTGTACTGAAAAAATCTAAAATGGTGTATTACGCCTAATTAGATAAAAAAACCCAGTTTTCACCTAAATAGGAGAATTTTTGCACCTATAACTGTAGTTTTTGACATAAAAAAGTATATTTTTGCATTTGGTGCATATAAAACTGTTTTTAGTCTTAAATAAAAGCAAAAAAAACTGTTTTTAGTCTTAAAAAGGCAGTAAAAACGTTTTAAAACAACAAAAAGTGATTTACAAAATACCTCTCCAAGTGAGATAGTCCTCCATGATCGTCATGAGCGCAGTCATTTGGCAAAAAAGCAATACTCGATGTTTCTTAGCCTTTAGTTTGGGCAAAACACGATCGAGTAATTCAAATTTACCAGAAACACGATACAAATCGGGTCTAAAATGTAAAAAAAAACAAAAAATACTCGATTAACCAAAAATTCGCTTCTTTTCAATTATTATTATTATTATTAATCCATTATAATTATTTATTCTTACCCAGATACGATTCCCCCACTCATTCCTAAATGTTCACAAAATGCCTCTTCAATCTGTTGAAACATAAACGGATGATTGCAAATTTTGCGCAATTGCATGATGGTGTTCATCAGCGTTTTCGTTCCGCCTTTTCCCTTTTTGTCCTTCTCTGATCCGTCTGTCAACAGAACACCTTTCGTTTGCATGTGTCTATACAGCAAACGTTGTAATGATGACATATCGCATTTAACCACGTATTCGACCTGTAAAATGCCAAAATGTTAAATGTTGAGCATCGGAAGATAGAATTTGATTTAGTTACCTTTTCCGGGAGTTGCGATTCGACTTCTTTCTTCAATCTACGGAGCAAAAACGGCCTCAATACTTTGTGTAGACGTCTAATGATCAAAACCGTTTCCTCTTCGTTCAATTCGACCTAAAATAGATTCATTTGAATTTTAGTTTTGTAATAAATGACGTATTTCTCGAATTACAAGCATCTTTTGAAATTTACGTATTGAATCGCATTTACATCAAACAATGAATTTGATAATGCTTTACATCAATTGTAAGTCAAATAATGATGCTTTACGTCATTTTTATGTCTAATTCCAACCTTATTTTTATGTTTTACGACAGATTTAATCAAATTTACAGTTTCATCGCCCAAAATGCTCATGTAATTCAAAAAATAGCATAAACACTAATTTACTTTCTCCCCGGTCGTGGCAAATGGAGCGTTGAACCATTGTTCGAAGGTGTTACAACACTTGAAGATGCTAGGAAGCAAGAAATTCAACAGTGCCCACAATTCTGGAAGTTTATTCTAAAAAAAAATGTATCAAAACATTTAAAAAAAACTAATTTAACCAAATAATCAATTTAGAAATCAACCTGTAGTGGAGTCCCTGTAAGCAACAAACGGTGCGGAGCTGTATAATGGCTATTAAGAACTTGTGTGAGCTTGCAATGATGGTTTTTCATGCGATGCCCTTCATCAATAATCATATACTTCCAACGAATCTTGGCCAATACTGCCTTATCCTTGACAACATATTCGTACGTTGTCAAAAGCACGTTGAATTTCCCGTTTCGCAATTGTGGCACAATGCTGCGACGCGAGTTAGGCGACCCTTTGTAAGCCACCACGGTCACCGACGGTGCCCATTTTTCATATTCTAACATCCAATTCGATAATGTACTAAAAACAAAACAAAAAACAAAAAAATACGAAAACATGAAAAAAATATAAAAAATTCAATTCTTTGATTTTTACTTACGAAAGCGGCACAATAATCAAGTAAGGTCCATTAACTCGTTTTTTCTCCATTAAGTAAGTAATCAAAGCAATAGTTTGTATGGTTTTTCCGAGCCCCATTTCGTCGGCCAAGATGCCATTCAAATTATTGTTGTATAGAGAAACTAACCATTCGAGACCTTTTATCTATTAAATAAAAAAATTGGATGAAAAATTAGTTTTTTAATTGGTTTTGAAGTGTTTTTACTTGGTATTCCTTCAATTTTCCATTGACTAACAGATTTGATTGTTCGGTGACTTCTTCTCTGATGGCATGAGCCATGCCGTAATAGTTTTGTAGGTGAGTTTTATACTCGTCGTCGTCTTGTTGAGATTTTGAAATTACTTTAACAACTGATTCGACGTCTTCTTTGATAACGGAAGGGGGTTGTTGGGCTACTTCTTTTTCTTCTTCATTCTCAGACTGAAATTAGAGATTAAATATTTATAAATTAAAAACAAAGAATTTAGCAAAAACTAAAATTCCTCTCCCTTACATTACTCTCAGAGTCATCTTCATCAGAATCATCGCCGCTCTCTTCCCGCGGAGCAGCTTCGTATCCAGGATGCATCTCTAACCACGCTTCCAACTGGCTAGCCAATGGCGCGTCTTTTCCCGACAGCACTTTACCAGTAGCCGTCTCGACTACATTAATATGCAAATCACTTTGCTGAGAACTTTCATCCATCGCCTAAAACAAAAATTTAATGATAAAAATAAAAATAAAAAACTTAAAATCTCAAAAACTGTACATTTTCTCCCTCGGCTCCTTCCAATGGCTTCTTCTTCTTCTTCTTTTTCTTATCCTTCCTCTGCTCGCGCAACTTTCTCTTCTGATCCGCCTTATGTTGACGAACCATCTCGGTCAAATTATAAATATACTCGTCGGTTTGCTGCAGCAAAAACGCTAATCTCTTATCTTTCTTTTGATCGATCAATTTACGATATCCTTCTTCGTCTTCAGCCTATTAAGTAGATAAATATCATTACAGGATTAAAATTTTCAAAATTTACCATCACTCAAGAGCTGTAGCAAGGTAATTTGGTGCGGAGATAATAATACTCGAAAAATAAATGCATTTTAGCCATAAAACTAAACAAAACGAGCTTATTGAACCAAAACTTGAACTTAATTACAGAAAAATGCACGTAGTATTTGTAAAAATTCATTTTTTAAGTGATAAATGTAGTTTTTTTTTTTTTTTGCAAAAAATGAATGCAAAATACACGAATTACTTGCCAAAATGCATTTAAAAAAGCAAAAAAAAATTATTCCACTTATCTCCCTTGCTACACCACTGCTTATAATTTACCATTAATCTTCTCATTCTCTCTTTCTCATTCCTCTCCTGCTCCTTCTTCTGTTCCCTCTCAGTATTCGCATGATACGTAAGCAACGCCTTATTCACTTTAGCCGCCTTCGCATTCATATTTCGATGATATTCTCTAAAATCCTTGCCATGCTGCAACACGGCATTCAAATACTCCTGGTGTTTTTGCCTTCGCTTGCGCTCCGCCTCCAATTTCTGTTGCTTCTCCAACTTCTCCGTGATTCTAGCCTCGCGCAACGACTGGCGCTTGCTCCGTTTGTATCCTTTAGTGCTCAAAGCCGTCTCCAGGGTCGTGTCTCTGCGTGTGCATGCTACGACTTCGGCTCGCAACTATAGAATAAAATTATTTATATAAATAAAAAAATTTGTTTTTTGATTTTAATTTACTTGTCGTTGAAAATTTAGGAGCCGCAGCGCTCTTAATTCGATCATGGCTTTGGTTTTGAGGTCGTCGGCGATGTTGGCGGGCAGGTTTGACAATTCCTCGATGCGGTGGGCGACGCGGGCAGCTAGTCTGTTTTCCCTTTCACGAAGTATTTCGATGGGATCGATACCTAGCGGTTTATTTAGTGGAATAATGCGCCCTTGTTTTTGCTGTGGCATTAATGGCATTCCGCCTTGATTCGGCATTCGGGGCGGTTGGTCCTGAGGACCCGACCACATTGCTAAAACATTTAAAAAAATTAAATAAATGTATGAATTTAAAATTTATCAATAAAAAAATGAAAATGAAAAAATGAAATTAAAAGTTGCAAAAACGTGTTTAAATTTAAATTGCATAAAACCACCATTTTAAAAGCAAAAGTGAATTTATATTGCACAAAATCCACTTTTGCTGAGAAAATTCAAATTGTTTAGTTCATAAATACAATTTCACCATACAAAACAATGCGCTTTTGACATAAACAATATTCTAATATATTTTTTTATTATTTAATTATGGTATTCTCACGTTTACCTGGCCCCATTCCTTGTTGGGTACCATTAGACATGACTGGGCTCTGATTTCCAGTGGTCCCAGTATTGCCCGGTGCTCCCGGGGGTCTCATTATATGCGGTTGCAATGGCGAAGGTGCACCTAGACCGAATAGGAGAGAAAAAAACGTGTTAAACAGTTGTTTATTAGCGGAGTAATGCGTACCTTGAGGCCGAGGGTAGGGAATGTTGGTGATGGGTGGGGAAATTCGCTTGCCTTGCAAGGCGAGGTTTAAGTTCTCCGGGATGGGTTGATTCCGTGACAGCAAACGGTAGGCCATGATCTGCGCGCGCAGCTGCTGTACTTGCACTGGGTTAAACACGGTCTGCTTCTGATTGGCATCGGCCATGTTCGCGTTTTGTGGCGGCCCGTAACCTAAAATTAAACGCAAAATATATTAAATGCTTAAAAAAAATTGTGTAGATCGTTTAATTTTGAAAGAGAAATTCGTGATTAACAATAAACTATAACGAAAAAACTCATTAATTTCGTAATAAATGAATTTTTACTAAAAAAACCAAGTTTCATCGAATTAATTTCGAAATAATAGACTTTTGTTATACAATATAACTTGCTTTACCAGGTGTTAACAATACAGAAACCTCATTTTAGTAAGTTATTTTCATTATAGCTGGCCTTTGCAATGAAAATATCTTGTTCTAACGATTACATTATGTTGTAGTACGTTTTTGTTATATTGAAGATTAGTTTTATCTTGCTTAATGTTGTCTAGAACTGTAAGCACCGGTCAATTGACATCTTAATGATTGATACATAATGGATGTTCATTATACCTTCCAGAACAGACCTTTCAACTTACCAAAATAAAATATTTTGACCGGGAAACCAGTGAGTTTGGGTACGAATTCAGAAGATATATTTTTTTGTTTTTTAAGATTAACAGTTTCTAATGAATTCTTACAGAATACGTTACAACCCTAATGTTGTATTCACTATATTCTTACAATTGTTGAAAAATGTAATCATCACGTAGCCACGCCAATACTGGTGTGGCAAAATTGAGTACTAGACAACATTAAGAAATCAGTGAGCTCATATTTGAAATAGGTGTTTCAACACCTGTTCCAACTGATTTTAATTCATTTTAATTGTATTATCAAGATTTTGCTACTAGAATAACTCATTTAAACAATTAATTTCGTTTTAATGAGTTTTTACGAATTAATTTTGTGATAATTCGACAATTGGAGTCAATAAATAAAATTTACCAGTATTATTGGGTGGGTATTGCCCTTGGTTGGTCATTTCAGCTGTCATATGCATCGGATGACCCAGTGAATTGTTAGTTGTTCCCGCCATAGGTCCCTGCGAATGCATTTCTTGGGGTCCCGCTATAGGCGATCCTTGAGAACCTAATGCGTTTGGAGTTATGCTGCGTCCTGGGGAGCCTTGCAGTGGGCCCATGTTTGAGTTAGGGACTTGAAGTGGAGCCATGTTTTGACCGGACGGGCCGGAGAAGCCCATGTTTTGATTTGATCCCATGGGCGGGCCCATGTTTGGGCTGGAGACCGGGCCGGGCATTCCCATGTTGGGACTGGGGATTCCTTTAGTTCGAGCCATGGCAACGAGTTGCGAATATCTCGGGTCATCTTGCATGCCTTTCTCTTCCATTGTGTTGATTGCCTAAGCAAATAGAAAATTAAGATTTAGATAGATTTTTTTTGTCATTAATTTTTCTTTTAAGACGGAAAATAAAATAAAAGTGTAATTTTCAAAAATTTCTTGTTCTTATAACAATTGATTTACCATGTTAAAAGTGCAAATTAATGAAAATGATTAAATTGTCAGTGATTTTATATAGTTTTTTCCACTAAATTTCCATGATAAAAATGAAAATCAATGTAAAATGTGTAATTTTTCAATGATTTTACAACGTTATTTTCGTTTGGCCCATTAAATGCCAGTGAAAAACAAAAATTTAATTTAAAAAAATATAATTTTTAATGATTTTTGAACGCTATTTTCTGTTTTCCCATTAATTTTCCATGATAAAACAAGAAATTAACGGAAAATGTGATTTCCAACGTCAAATTTGCTCACTCCCGAACAAATATCTTACTCGTTGCAATGCATTGATACTGTCGAGCGGATAGGATTGTTGATTGGAAGGCATTTGTTGTTGTTGCGGGCTAACTCCTGGCGACGGATTCTGCGGTACGGGTGACGACAACTGGGTAGGATGGGGTGCTGGAGGCGGCATCATGCCTCCTTCTTCGCTCGTGGTAGACATTTTACATTCCTAATTTGGTTATTTCAAATTTCCTAATTTCGCTGATCTAAAATAAAAAAAATTTTGCAATCAGAAATCAGTTTCAAAACAAAAATCTGTCGTTTCACCACTTAAATCTAAGTAATTCGTAAGTACAAAGTCCCTTAGTGGGATTTTCTCGAAAAACGTCAACATCATCTTGAATAGAAAATAGAGAAAATGGCCGCCAACGAGAAGAATAAACTCGATAAAAATGATTGAAAATATTGAATTTTCGCATGATGCGTTGGCGGTATTTGGTGTCCGACTCGACTGTGAGATCTTTGTAATCTCGTGCTAACACCTGATCAACTTACTCTTAACAATTGATGCGAATTTTAATCAGCTTTTCCGTCATTGATCTACACCGGCACGAAACACAAAGCTTCGGATATACGAGCGACACTCGCCATGCGACGGCGCATGCGTCGAGATTAGTCATTGTTTTATTCGGTTTGTTTTGCCTGGTTTTCTCAGACTGGCATCTTCTGGGAAAATTGTGCAATTCTTTTTAAATGTCGTGGATATTTTTTAAAAAAAATTTGAGAAAATAAATGTTTAAACACGGACTGGACAGTTTATTTTTTATCAATTGATACAATGAATTATTTACACTTCCTACAATTTATAAATTCAAATAATTTCAATTAATGGATATGATTTTTAATTTCTTTTTGAAATTTAATCAACAAATACAATTCCTATTTTACAAGCTTAAGTTTCTACACATGAAAAATCGTTTTAAACTTTCATTTTTTTATATATACAAGAAAAAAAATGTCTCGGCAGCGATGAAAAATTCCTTTTTCACTTCATCTAATACTGTACAATCATTCCTGGAGTTAAATTAAACTAAAGAAAGCGTCATTTAAAACAAAATTAATTCAAAATTAAAGCAATTCAGTATAGATATATTTAAAAATTTACAAATGTAAATACTAAAACAGATTTCTGTACATGAAATAAAAATAAAAATAAAAAGATTTATTTACATAATTTAATTAGAAAACAAAAATTTTTGTTTCTTTAAAACCCTAATTTTGTCACTGCACAAATACACAGCAAAATCAAGCATAGTAATTGTAGTAGAAAAACACATCAATTGTCATCGCTTCTAATAAAAATTGACGACCTGGATAAAAAAGAGTCTTGGTCGGTTCAGTGTCAGGGGCTCAAACGCAAATATTTAAGAGTATTTGAGTGATAAAATAAAAAATTGCCTGTAAATTAATAATTTAATTGTTGAAAGAAAGATTTTTGAAGCCGTCCTTAACCGCTCCCTATATATTTTTATTTGTGTCCCTTTTTTTTGGTGATAAGAGTTGAGTCATAAAAAAATTCTTCTACAGTTTCACTTCCAACTTATGAAGCTAATGTTTAGACAAATTCATTGGTGCCTGGATTTGTAAGCGGTTCTAGAGTCTGAAATCAATCAAAAAAATACAATTACAAATATAAAAAAAAGTCGTGTTTTGTGTGTTTGTGTTTTTGTGATGTCACTTCTGTGAGTATTTTCATCAATTCCACCGTACTAAAACACAATTAAAACCATCAAAATCATTTTAAATAAAAACAAAAACACTTTCAAACACTTTTTTGGACATAAAATAAAAATAAAATATGAAAACTTTGAATACGTACTTCTTCACTTACCGCTGTGTACGACCTTGTGTTTGGGTATTGATTTTTCTCGATAGTGAATTGATCTTCGGTGGTTTTGCGGTACACTGGGTTATCAAAATTTATACTTTTCACGTTTCTCCGTATGTATTGTTTGTACACGCAAAACGCAACCTGGAAAACAGAAAAAAAATTAGTTGGGTGAAAGATGATGACGTAACACATGCACTTCCGCAAGACATTTTACATTTCCGAATAAAAAACTAAGATTAACCATCTTACCAATGCTCCAATTAAAGCAAGTCCTCCAATAATACCAATCACAATGCCAGCTATTTTTCCAGAATCTGTCGCATCACCTATATCACTAAAATTGGCAACATTTGAACTGCTGTTGTTTATTGTTGACGATGCAAAAGATGACGATGATGATGATGATCCATGTGTTTCAGATGCGGCAAGTCCAGCTAAAAATAAAAAAATTGGAAGAATTAAAAACGATAAACTTTTAACTTGTTATTGTGTGATGATGAAAATTCATTCTACTGAAAGTACTCACTCAGTGGAGTGGGTTCTTCGTATACAAAATCAGTTTCATTTACATTGGATGCGGTGTGCGCGGCACAAGTTCGCGCAACCAGAACAAATAGTAGCACAATTATCATTTCTCCTTACATTTACATGAGAAAATATACTTTTTAAATTAAATAAATTAATTTTCAAGGAATGTCGACGAATAGTATGGCTTTGAATAAAGATTTCCAATTGTGAGATTAAAGGTCACTGCAGATATCCCCTTGGTCTTAGCCAGGAATGTGTGATTGATAATTCGAATTTTCTCATGTTTAATGTTAAAAAATTACTTAGAATTAAATTTACTTTGTAATAACTATTTATCTAGTTAATAAATTTATTATAATCGTTTCATTGCATCAATTTCCTATTTACTCTTGTATTTATTGACTATATACTGAACATCATTTCGTTTGAGTGTTTCACTTTTTCCATACGTCCAAATAACTCTCCTGGAATGGTTGCTCGATGAATTAATAATTTTATTGAATTCATTTACCTATATAACGTTTGCCATAGTTGTTTTTAAATCTTAAAAATGTAATTAAAATATGAATGGATGGAAAACTATTGACTTAAACTATATAGAATCATTACTAAAATTAAATTTTGTTTTTGTTACATTTAAATGACATTAATTGGAAATCAAGTCATATAGTGTTTTTAGAAATGACAGGAAACCACACTACATTGCCCAATTTCCTTCGGCATGATTATTAATCATCATTTCAAAATATTAAAAATGTGATTTTTAAAATTTTTAAAAGACAATTCAAAAATTTGTGTACACAACACAAGCAAATAAATGGTCATTTCATATGTAAAATAAAAACTACAGTTCGCAAAACAATTTAATTTAACTGCATGTATTTCCTCTATTTTGAGAATTTATAAATTCGCGGTGAATATTAATGGATTTGTAGTAGATTTGTTAGATAGTATATTTGTTAGATTTGTAGTGAACTTGTTGAATTTTTAGAGAATATTTCAAATCTTACCAGCCATAAGACATGTTTGTCCATTATCTTGCAGTTCAAAACCATCAGGACAAGCGCATGTAAAAAGTGGTGAGCGATTATTAATTTTTGGAGCAGGAAGACAGAAATGTGAACACATTCCATTAGTTGGACTGCAATAATTTTCACCTGAAAATTAATAATTCGAAAATTTTAAATTTATAACCACCAATATGCTTTTCCCCAGTATAAACTCACCTTCCGGTTGTTTGTACGGATGATAAACATGTATTCCCATAGGTGAATAAACCCGGCTGGCCACTTCGTCTAATTGTTCACCATTAAATTTTTTGGCTTTCATAATAGTTTCATGTTCCCAATCTGTCCAATACATCCAGTCCTCAAAGACAGCAATAAAAAAGGGATGTTTAACAACTGACAGTTTGGACAGAATTACATGCCGACCACTTCCATCAAAATTACAGCTAGAAATGGAGTACATTTTCGCATCGGTCCAAAATAATCTTTTTGCAACAAAATCTACAATAAAAAATAAAAATTTGAAAAAAAAACATCAATAACAGTGCTTGAAAGCCTAAATTTCTCTTTGATCAACTTTAATTATACGTTATATTGTTTATATTTGGTCTCATTGTCACTGGAATGCTATTAAAAATGAGACTTAATGGCGCGCTACTGAATTGCCCTTTTATTGTACAAATACATATTATATGGAAATTCTGACTAATCATCACTATGAGTACAAGCAACTTCATTAGTTACGGAACAGGCAGCCTAGATTTCGCGGAGCCTGAAGATAGGCGTTGAACTTTAATTTCCCGATTGCTGATCATGGCAATGATCATGGCAATGCTGATCGGATTCACGAAACAATCGTTATCTGATAATGATCGATTTTTATCGACATATCGGACCCACTTGTTAATTAAGAATACCGTTACGACAGATTGCAATACCGTATCGTTATTTAACAATTGTTTAGTGAATCCGGGCCCAAGTGCACTACGTACCAGAACTTACTACCCAGAACTCCCAACAGACATCCAAAACAACATCACTAGTGATAAGAAATCAAGCTAGATTTACCAAATCTACAGTCCACGCCCTGGACAGAAGAACACCAACCCGTCGTCTCAAGTGACATTTTTTTTTTTTGCGTCCTGTAGACAGGACAGTTTTGGACCGTTCCAAAAGTGTCCCATCTACTTGTACAAGGCATTAACTATAGAAGTTAAATAGATAAATTAAGGCTTGCCTGCAGCACATAATTGTATTTATTTATTTATTTATTTATTTATTTACTTTTATTCATAATTGTGTGCAATATCATGTAAATTGTAAGACTTTAAAACAAAAACTGGATTTACCTATTGCAATACCATTCGGCCATCGAATATCAGTTGTAATTATACTTTTCCGGTGTGTTCCATCCATTCCGCATCTTTCAATTTTTGGTACTAGTCCCCAATCAGTCCAAAACATCCACCTGGAATCAATATTTAAAGTATTACACTTTGAAGAAGAAAAAAAATGTAAAAACAATAAATTTCACCCGTCTAAAGGATTTACAGCTATTCCTCTTGGTTCTTCAAGTCCTTCGCTTATTAAAGTTTTCCTTATTCTCCGGTCAATGTCGACTACTTCTATTGTGTCTTTGCCAGTGTCAGTCCAATAAATATGTGAATAAATCCAGTCTACAGCCAGTGCATCTGGAGTTATTAAATCCTTATCTACAATAGTGGTAACGGGTTCTCCGCCATCAAGGGGTGAACTGTTTATTGTTTCTTCGGCAACATCGGTCCAAAAGACATTACCAGTGCGAAACATAAAATCGACTCCAATAGCACCACGCAAATTACCAACAATGGTTTTGTATTCACGAGTTTCCAGATCTATTTTTCTTATGTCATGTCGATTAGCGAATAAGAGAGCAACGTGTCCTTCTTTCGCTTTACAACGGTGTGGATTGTACGGTTCAGCGACATAACCTTCAACGCATTCACATTTGTAACTGCCTTTGAGGTTGGTACACAACTGAGAACATGTTCCAAATTCTTCACATTCATTAATATCTGAAAATAAAAATAGCCAATACGGCAATACATATACTTGTAGAGAAGATTACGAGATAGATCAAAGTACCCATACAGCGATATTGATGTCCCAGAAAGGTCTTTTAAATATTGGGATATCCAGAAAATTTCTAAATACTGTATATTATCAAGAACCTCCCCACTCCCAAATTTTGCACAAAAAAAGTAAAAAGTAAAAATGTAAAAAAGTTTACAATAAATATCTCAAAATGGCCACATTTTCTATAAATTAATTCCAAACATCATTTCAAAATAGGATATCCTATACTGACATCCAGTGCTGGATCTGAATGGGCACACAATATTATTCATTTAAAAGAAAAAAATAGGTGAATAGTTACCATCACATGTTTTATTGTCAACTAGTTGATATCCTGGATTGCAATTACAGTAATAACCTCCTACAGTGTTAATGCATAGTTGTGAACAGCCACCATTGTTTTGTTCACATTCATTAACGCCTAGAAATATACTGACTTGTAGAAGATTATAAATACATGACTATTTATTTGCAACTTACCACATTTATTCTTTGCCTCATCTTCCCAGTCGCCGCAGTCATTTACTCCATCACACGCTTTTATTATTGGTATACAAGTATTACTGCCACAATCAAAATGTTTTGCAGGATCACAAGATGCATGGAAGATTCCTGTCATAATTAAAAAACAAAACAAAATAGTTAGTAGTTATTAAAGAGAGTTTTTGTTAAGGTTAAGTACAAAAAAGCTGGCAAAGTTAACACGCGGAATGGTCTAAAAACTGCCCTTTTTGGTCTAAAAACTGCACTTTTTGGTCTAGTAACTGCATTTTTTGGTCAAAACAATGCTTTTATGCTTGAAAAACTAGCACTAAAAAGCCGGCAAAGTTAACACGCGAAATGGTCTAAAAACTGCACTTTTTGGTCTAAAAACTGCACTTTTTGGTCTAAAAACTGCACTTTTTGGTCTAAAAACTGCACTTTTTGGTCTAGTAACTGCATTTTTTGGTGAAAACAATGCTTTTATGCTTGAAAAACTATTTTTTTCCATTTTGTCAACTTTTTTTTCATTTTTTAAAATCTCGAATCTCGAGAATTTGATTTTGGAATCTCAAAATCTCGAGATTTCAAATATGGTTCGAGATTGCAATCCGCGTCGCGGATTTAGCAAGAGCGAATATGGCAAAGTCCTTGCTACGAAAATCCTAAAGAACCCTTATCAGTTGAAACCTTGAAACCCAACAGTTGAAACCCAACCAGTTGAAACCCCAACAGATTAAAAAAATAAATAATTAAATTCCAGATAGTGCCACTAGATGGTGTTGTTAAGGTTAATAATAATCATCATATGTATTGTTATAATGTAACTATATCGCTGTATATTATTACTAAATTAACATTAACGATGTAATAGCCATGGCTGCCTAGCTATATTCTAGAAGAAATAAACATTTCATTACATAAATATATTTGGATTACTAAGTGTTGTCCCAATTCCTTGTTCCAGTCATACATAAAAGCCATTAAGTTTCTATTATAGTATTCCCTCGGAAAGAACGGCATGCCGGATAATAGTAAATCCGACCAGGGTGCCGGAAAATTCGAATCTTCCGGCATGCCGGATAAAGTGAGTATTACGTTTTACAGCACCGATTCGATTTTTATGGCATGCCTTAAAAATGACCAGATGTCAGATTTGCAAAATCTGGTCAAACTCGGTTTTTCCCAGGGAGTACAGTATTAATGTAGTTTGGGGGTATAACTTACCACAATCCTCTTCATCTGATGCATCTAAACATTCAACTTTGCCATTACATTGCAAATGGCCTGGAATGCAGCTGTTGTCCTGACACCGGAATTGATCATCTCTGCACTTCTTCGTACCTAAGACATTGAAAAATTTTCCAATATAAATCAAATTAAATAAAAAAACTTGAGAAATAGATTTTTTTTAACTTACAATTCACTTCGTCCGATTTATCCGGGCAATCAGCATCGCCATCACATTTCCAGTTAGCATGAACACAATCGACGCCATTAGCGCAGAGAAATTCCCTTTCCGTACATTGCGACGGTGCAGTTGTGTTACCGCAATCCCGTTCATCCGAACCATCCGCACAGTCATTCTCACCATCGCATCGCCAACGATCGGGTAAACAACGATTATCGTTGCTTTCGCACACGAATTCCGATTCAGAACAAGTGGCTGGTGCTAAATCAAGGTTGAATGTTGTTTTTGTACAAAAACACATAATATATGAAATTAGTTTAAATTTCTTACGGCAAGTTGTTTCGTCGCTCGCATCTCCACAATCGTCATCGCCGTCACAGACCCATCTAGTTGTTATGCATTTATCATTGAGACAAGTAAATTCTTCTGCAGTACACGTCATATGCTCTAAAATATCAATTTTTATTATATAAATTTGAATAATATTATGTAAAAAAAAAAAAATAAAATTACTGCAATTGTCTTCATCGGAGCCATCTGCGCAATCTATTTGCTGATCGCATCTCCAAGCGTTTGGAATACAACTTCCGCTTGAATTAACACAGACAAATTCATCCGTCCGGCAAGTTTTCAAATCTGTTTCAAAAAAATAATTTGAAAAATATAAAAAATAAATTGAATTAAAAAGGGGGAAAAAAAAAGAAAATGATTTATAAGAAAAAAATTACAAATTAAAATTAATGTTATAGTGTATTTGAAATAATGTAACATAAAACAACAACGTATTTGGATTAGGTCCAAATTGATCTTAAGAGAACAAAAAACAGCCTGAAGCAAGCATACTTCCTGTCTTGGAGATGAATACTGCTTCGAGTAACAACAAAAAAGAAGAAGAAAAGCAACAACAACGACCAAGCAAAACAAGAAAAAGCTATTCCAACTAAAAAAAAAACTAAAATGAAAGAGAAAATAATTAATTAGAAGTTGTATTTTATTTATTTTAAAATAAGATGGCCTAAAAAATATAAATATTGACTTCCGGTCACCAGATGGCAATACTAGTCTTTGGTCCGCCATCTTTTGCAGGCACAAATCTTCATCAAAAACAAGGTATTGATCGATTTGTTTTTTATTTTCATGGTACAGTTGACTTCCCATCTTTCTTTTCTACATCCTTTTGATTCAAATTAAAATAACGTACACAAAAACTAGTACTTATTACCACATATTTCGGCTTCTTCGTCAGACCGGTCACTGCAGTCTGCCGTACCATCACATTGCCATCTCCCTGGAATGCATTGTCCATTTGTACACACAAAAGATGTTTCTGGACATGTTTTCTTTTCTAAAAACAAAAACAAAATAGTAAAAAAAATCAAAATTTATGAAACAAAAAGCAAGTTTTTACCCAAAATCAATTTTTTTAAATTTTTTGCAACATCAGGAAAAACTTTTTCAAGCGAAAAGCAAACGACTGTTTTATTCAAACAAGGAGAAATCCATACATTTTCATTTTTACTTTTCTTTCCCAGAAAACAAACCCATTAGGAGTTCCTCAACTCGTGAGAACAGAGAAGAAAAGGGGTTAAAAACAAACAAAAATTGACGTGAAAATGCACTAAAGATTTAAAAGCAAACTCTTTTGACAACTCTCCATTCCGTTCCTTTCTGTTGGTGAAATCAATATCTCTTTTGTCACATTTGAAAAGCTTTAATGTAGAAGACAAGAAAGTCGTATATAGAGGTTTTCTGAAAAGGCGATTATGAATTGTAAAATTGGAATTGAGAATGTAATATCTATATGGAACAAGCAGAGGACTTTGTAGCGAAGACCAGTGTTGGCCGCGCTACCGCTACAAATAGCGGCGCTACCAGTAGCGCCGCTACCGCTACATAGCGGTGCTACAAAATTCGCTACTTTCAAACTCTAAGTAGCGATACAGTAGCGGCGCTACAAATTTTCTAAAAATAACGGGAAATGTAGCGGAAAAAGTAGCGGAATTTCGCTACTTTTTCCGCTATATTTTCGCTACCTTTGTAGCGATAAAATAAACAAATTTTATCATTTTTTAATTTAAAATATTCTGTTTTATTAAGTATTTTTATTTGTTCATTTAAAAAAAAANANANANANANANATATATATATATATATATATATATATATATATATATATATATATATATATATATATATATATATATATATATATATATATATATATATATATATATATNTNTNTNTTTTTTTTTTTTGGTAGCGGAAAAAGTAGCGCAAAGTAGCGATAGCGGTAGCGGAAAATCGCTACTAGCTATGCAAAAATAGCGATAGCGATTGCGCTACTATTTTTTGCAGAGTAAAAGTAGCGGTAGCGATCTGCGCTACTTTTATTCGGTAGCGGGGCCAACACTGGCGAAGACAAAACTTAATAATGTTGATGGGCAAAACTTGGTGGGTCACTGCTGTTCACACTACAATACTTTGTAACGTAATGGAAGGTGGCTGTAAAATGCATTGTGGGCTTAAAAACACAGACGTAGACTTAAGTTCTTACTTCAAAATTGATTTTGAAGTAGGACAATTTATTCAGACGGGTCGGTTTATATTTACTGACTACAAACGTTAATTTCCGTTAATTTCTTAATTTACATTACTTTACGTCTAGTGTAAACTAACCATAAGGATTAAGACAGAGATGCATAAGATAGTGGATCATGTGATTACATGAGCGCTTCTAATTGGCAAAAGTAGTCTGACTGATTGCTAACTGCCTTTACTTTATTTCTCACCCACAATGCATCATGTTCTTGCTTTACTGTTACTGCTAGTGTGAATCCATCCCGAAAAGCAAGTCAATATAGGATTTGCGCTGATCACAAAAACGTATGTACGCATGAACGTACAAACGTATAAATAAAAAAGTTATACGTTTGTATGTTTAAGCGTTCATACGTTTACGTTGATGCGTGATGAGTGTTTGCGCAAACAAAAAACGTAACAACGTGATGTCAATCGATCTAATGCTGGTGTCACTTGGACCTAATTCAAATACTTGTTGCAGTCAATGATGGTGGTGTGTTGGTGCTGGTGGCAAGGATGGTTCGTTATTTTCACGTCCTCGCTTCTAATATTGCGTCCTAGGCGTCTACCGCGTGTTCGGCCCGTCATTTTTGCAAATGGCGGTTTGCAAAAGCGGAAGCAGGCCGATTTGTTTGTTATGCGCATGCCCATAACAATATATGTTCATACGTTCATACGTTCAGGCGATGAACGTATGGACCAACGTAAGAATTCAATTGTTACGTTGATCTGTTTTAGCAATCACGTATCAACGTATCTACGTATGAAACATACGTTCATACTTTGATACATTTGTACAAATTTCAAGTACGCAAATCCTCTATTGGATGTCTCAAAGGTAAATAGAGGGTTTGCGCAACTAAAACGTATGAACGTATGTTTCATACATAGATACTTGATACTTGATTGTTAAAACGTTTTTGTGATCTGCACAAACCCTCTAAGTGTTACAATGTTACATTGGTCTATATGTTTTTAATCAAACATCAACGTATCTACGTATAAAACCTTACGTTCATACATTCATACGTTCATACGTAAGTGTAACTTTCAGTTGCGCAAATCCTCTATTAGATTGGAGAAATCTTGCCTACATTCGTAATAGTCAGTGATGGCCTCTTTTGGATGTTATCGTAATGTTTCCGGTCTACACCTTGCTCTTTTCTTATTAGCGAATGCTTTTGCTGCATGAGAACACAAGCAATATCAACATCTGATCATGCCTCATACAGCCGACTTATATTCTACACACATTTTAACACATGACTGCACGATGCTTGCCGGTATACTAGCATCCAAAGCAACTCATACTTAATATATGTCGGCTTTAAACTTTTGGAACATAGAAAACTTGGTCCACCCTGATCAAAAGGAAGCCATTCTAAGCAGATCACTGCAGATTGGAAAAGCTCAAAAGACTCTCCGCACTAAAAACATGAAAAATGATGATGACCTACAAAGTTGAAATACCTTTTTCCTAAGTTGTTCGAAAGCCAAAAACTAGTACAAATTCAAATAACCAACTAAATTACATTGAAAATACCAATAACTCTATGTCTTCTTAGAAGAAAATTTACAACTCATCCTTACATTCATCACACCATCTTATTAACCCCTTGACACCCTCTTGAAATGTCTTACAACTTAATTGCACACCTTCAACTTATACACACAAAGTTCAAAGAAGAAGAAAGAGAAGGAAAAAAGGAGACAAGAGGGGTGTAGCTGTTAAAGATACCCCCTCTGGTGGCGTTTTTATCCACTGCAAAAGAATGTGGGCTGATATATTGTACACTTGTAGATCTCTATCACACTAGAATTCATGGAAATTTAATATTTTATCACCCGGTGTTACTAACACTGCCACTGATCTAACATTTTTCTTTTTTGGTTAACATCTGATAAAATGTAGGGATCAATTTGAAGTGACAACGACAGTAAAAAACGTACAAGTTAAGCTAGCTATACTAAAATGAGAGTGCTGTGACCTCACTTGTTCATCTGGTCATTGGTCTTTGGTCTTTGTAGTACTTGCTGGATGATTATTTGGACTTTTGGTTGCTATATAATGCTATATAACTATACTCTATTTATCATTTCGTGCGCGAAACTCCCATTGGTTAATAACCTATGTTGTATCGAAAGTATATATTGTGGCATCTTATTTTAATCCTCTAGTTGAGCTGAGTCGAAAAATCATTGTTTTGTAGTCCAAAAATGGGCATGCCATTGTTAACAAATGAAAATGCTTGTAAAATATTTTTAAAAAATTATTTACATTTGGGTTTTTGTATTGTTGCGCACATTTTTTGGCTATGAAACAATGATTTTTTTGACTTGGATCGACTAGAGGATTAAAATAAGATGCCACAATATATACTTTCAGTACAATATAGGTCATTAACCAATGGGAGTTTCGCGCACGAAATAATAAATAGAGTATATACCTATTGATGAAGTTCCAAGGAGGACATAGCACGTAGTTTAGGATCTTTTTAGTTTAATACCTATTTTGGTTACTGGAAATTGAAACTGACTTGATAACTGACATCAAAAGTCATTTGTTACCAGAACAACCAGAACTATTAACAATTTTTGTTAAAAAACAAAAATTTAAATTTAAATAAAAAAAGCAGTTAACAGCCTTTTGAAGTACATAACTTGATGTTATTGTATATAGAAAAATATTTAAAACTTTTATATATAAAAAATTGACTTTGCAAACAGTTATAAATTAACATTATTGTTAACATGAAAGTGCAAAATTGCCATTTTGTAGAAAAATTCTTGCTAGTTTACTTTTTTTCCTTATTAAATCAACTTCCTAGACCATTAAAGTGCAATTAAATTAAATTAATGCTAATCCTATTCTACAAGTAAAGCCTTAAATCTGTTTTGAATCTTTTTTAATGACCATTTTTTGCTGCTCTATTTGCTTGCATAAGAATAAAGATATATCACATACTTAAACCAATCCAATCATAATACAAACAGGTCACATTGAATCAAGAGCTGGGTGTCCTTGGTTAAACTGTTCAGTGGTGTTTTTTTTAAAGAAAAAACTTAACAAAAACCTTTGAACTTAATTCAGTAGACAGACATCTAAAAAAAGTCAAGATTTTAGCTCAGATTACAATTTTGTTCAAAAACCAAATAAAGACAAACCAATTTAATTAATCAATATTATAATCTCCATTCAAATTGAGTTCTCATTTTTCACTCATAAAATATTATACATTATGACAAAATCACTTCCAGCTATAAAAATGTTTCATGATGATAAACATCCCATGATTCTACTATAAATTAATGACAGAAGCAGGACCAACCCTCTTACTTATGTTTTACAACAATTTTTACAACCCTAACAAATAAACCCCATTTTTTGTTTTTCAAGATATAAATGAAAATGAAATAAAAAAAATCTATAAGACTTTATTTTTTTTTAAAAAAATCTTCTTTGAAAATCTGAAATTGCATGTCAAATAATCCTTTTTCCAATTAGGAAATAAAGATTTTTTTTTTGAAAAAGAGTTTTCTTTGATGACAGAAGAATCAAAGGACCTAGAGAAAATGATTTGGCTTTTTCAAGCCCCCCTGGAGAGGGCAAGGAGGCCATTTGTCCTTCAAATAAAGGAGGGGATGCAAACAAGGAGGATCCAGGAACAAGAGGGTCAAGAACCAATTACAGATAGAGCAAGAAAATGTACATCATCTTCAAGAACTCATTTCTGTAATTTTAGTTTCCATGATATTGACTTTATTATATTTAGTTGTTGGTAATTTATATGCAGTTTGGAATTAATAAATTGAAAAATTTAGTTATGGAATTATAAATTTACATTTTTATCATTTTTTTTATATTAAATGTTGAATTATTTATTTTCTAGAAATTTCAAAAATTTCAAAAACATCAAACAAACCAATAACAATTCAATTTCGATAAATTCCACTTACAGTACAAAAATCCACAAGAAAAATTACCATGAATTATATTTGAATCCACATTTCCCTCATAAAACAATAAATAATTGTGAACATTTCAACAATCACTGCCACTACCATCATGCCACACCTCAAAACACTTTAATAAAGGTACTTAATGATAATAACCTTAATTAAAATGTTAATAATGACACTACAATGCACAAACCATAACATTTAAAAATTAGTACTAATCATTTATTCATCAATTTGCATTGTTGCCAAATTAGTCCCCATTTAATTACATCAAGTTTTGTCAATAAAACCTTTTTCTTTAAAAAAAAAAAAAAACCAAAAAAAACAGTGGATTCATTCACTAGGAATTTTCTTTTTACTTTCTTGCACAATCCAGATCTCATTTCCTCAAATCTGACAAACAATTATTCTTGTTTAAATAGAATAGGATGGGAGGGTTTGTGAATTGAATTGACTGATAGAATAGACCAAGTGGGTGTCACACTCACTTAATTTCAAAAAGTGACATAAAACATAATGAAGTTGAAAGCAAGAAGAAAGCAGGTTATAATTAGTGTCACATTCCACTTATCCTCACAATCAATATCACAAATAGAATTTAAAAATGTTAACTACAAAAACTAAAAAACTAAAAATGTTAAACTGTTGAAAAATTAGCACCAATAATCAGCAATCAAAGATAACAAGTGACAAAAGAGGGTCAGTTTCAAAGAAAAAGGTGTGTCTATGGTATGTTCCACTTATGACTTGCAGTTTCCTGGGTGTGATAAAAGCTACATCATCAAAAAGATGGATAACAGCTTAATACAGCTTTATATGTGGTGACTTCATCTTTGAAAAATGCAATAGTACAGTGTAGTAGCCCAGAACTCAGCTCAAAATTTAGAACTATAGTTAGAAATCATGATTTCTAGCTCTTATTTATGCGCTATACTATATGCTAACGACAAAATATGACTCCGTTCGAACAAAGCTGATAGCGACAAATTAATTATTAATTTCTAAAATGTCACCATTTTTTATTTATTTCTAACCCGCATTCGAATTCCTATCGATTTTTAAAGATTTTTTGATGTTTAAAATAAATTAAAATATAAAAAAATCACTTAGAGCGAGACAGTAGGCAGCCATTTTGAATGTGCGCAAAACATAATAAAAAAAATTAGTTTGCACAGATTAAACTTGAACCACCTGTTTAAAAATAAAATATGATATTGATCATCGAAAACATTAAAGCAGCACAGATAATCCTACATCTTTAAATGATGTTTAATAATCAGTTTGCAACAACCAATATCCATTATGAAAGTCGTTAAGGAATTGAAAAAAGAAAAAAATTCTGCTTGTACTTTGTAATTATGTAAAGATTTTAAAAAAAGAATAGTTATTGTATAATGAACTTTAATAAAAAAATATTATTGCCTGCAGCTAAAATGCATAATTAATTATGCAAGTTTTAAGAAAAGTTTTAAGAAAATTTTCTAAATTTTCTATCTTAAAGCACAGTCTATAGAAACCATTATGTATCTTCCACTTGAAAATTTCTCTTCTCAGCCAAATCCATCACATCCAATTTAAATCCAGTCTAATTGCAATATTGCAAACAAAATGCTCAACTGAGTTTATCTGGATTTAAAGCTTGGGTAGGGAGGTGTTTAAACTAGGGAAACAGTGGGGCTAGTTGAAAAATAATCTCATCCCTCTTTGTGTTGGTGGAGTGTCTTCAACAATATTTATTACTAAAGGGGGAAACTAACAACTGGTATGTCATGTTGACTTTTCTTTAGTGTTTGTTACAACTCAACACATAACTGAATTAATACAAATCGTCATAAATGAGAAAGTAAAGTTTGTCCTGCTCTATTTTAATGAGGATAATGTCTTTTGTTGGTGATTAGTAAGCCCCAAAATAGTTAGTTAAAAGGCAAGTCAATCTTTGCTAGTGTAACAAAATATAACACCTTAATTGAGCCTCTATACTTTCAAATTGTTTTTAATTAAATTTTTGTTTTTGCTGTTTTTAGTGTTTATAAATGCCAAAATCAGCCATAATACCAATATTTAGTTTTAAAAAATATGATATTCCTCGTTATTTATACATTTTAGGTTGTGTTTTTCCAAGTAATTCCATGGCATTGCCTCTCCAAAAATAATAAAGTAAAAAAAAAATATCAACCCATTATAAAACTAAGTAAAAAAAAATTAATCTAATTAAACTCAAATGAAATTGGCCAGACTTGAAAAATTCATTAAAAAAATCAACAACACACCAACATTTTTTTCCCTCTCTTAAACCCATTTTCATTTTTTCCCCCACTCCAATTTTCCCTTCCCACCTAATTTTTTTCTCCAAGCTCCATCCTGAGTACTTGCCTATTTGGAAGATATCTAAAATCCATAATATAAACAACTCTGAAAACTCTCTAGGTTTCTTTCCTTTCTTTATTTTCTCATTATCTGTTTGTTGTCAACAAACAAGTTTGCCTGCTAAGAGAGTGTGAATGTTTAATGTGTGATGGTAATTTATGATAATAGTTTTTGTGCTTAAAGAATGCTGTTTTTAATTGCCCTATTTTACAATAAAAAAAATCACCCATTTTGATATTTTTATTCTGGACCTCAAGCAAAGTATTGCATCAAAAGTGAATGTAAAATGTTTGATTTGTGAATTATTTATGACACTTTTAGTCAGTTGCAGTTCTGCTTGGTCACCCACTCATGCTCCAATAAGTTTGAGTAAAAGCAGTAGTGGGGAGAAAAGAGAAAAAGAAAGAATAGTTGTGTCCACTCTGATGAATCCAGAATTGGACACAGTCATCAGAAAAACCCCTAATTGAAGCTCCCTCTGTTATTGACAGAGCCATTCTTAACCCCAAACTCCTGTGGGAAGTCTAAAAGGACCCAAACTGAATTTGGTTGCAATTAGCCAGGAAATCGTTTGCCACTAGTATTGCAAACAAGAAAAAGCAATTGTATTTTGTATATGGAATTAAGTGGCATCACTCAGATTAAAAAGGATTTCATTATTACCTACATGTTTATCTCATAGATAGAAGTGGTACTCAAGAAATACAAAGAGATACTATGGAATTAGCGATGTACCGAATAGTAAATTCACCGAATACCGAATACCGAATTTTCACCGAATAGCAAATTCGCCGAATACCGAATACCGAATTTTCACCGAATAATGAAATGGCCGAATACTGAATACCGAAGTTTTACCGAATAATAAATTGGCCGAATATACTGAATAGTTACCGGTTATTCAGAAAATGCAAAAAAGACAAAAAAAACTAAAAAATAAAAATCAAAATCAAAATATTTACTTAATTTATTTATTTATTCATAGCCTAGCAAAGCCAAATGATTAATTTGGTATTTGGTTGTTTAAATATTAAATTTTTTGACGTACAGAGTACGGACGTATCCATTACGCCAATGAGAAAAGACTCTTTTTTTCATTGGCGTAATGGATACGTCCGTACTGTTTGTTCTCTTTTCAAAAGAGAACAATTGGATTTAATATAAGATACGAAACAATATTCGGACCGATATTCGGCCGAATATTTGGCCGAATATTCAGCCGAATATTGAATTTTAATATTCGGCCGACCGAATATTGAATTTTGATATTCGGCCGAATATTCGGCCAGCCGAATATTGAATTTTAATATTCGGCCGAATATCGAATGTCTGTTTTTCGGCCGAATAGGCCGAATACCGAATGTCTGCCGAATATTCGGTACATCCCTATATGGAATATTTATTTAGATAATATTGAGCTAGCTTGATGCAACTGAAATCTGGCTAGAATGTTGGTCTGTTTGTACTGATAAATAGAAAAAAAATTCACTTCCAAGTATCGATTTAAAAAACATTGCAATACTGTCTAGACAAAGTGAAAAAAAGTATGTAATCTAGTCTTATACTCCCAACAAATATTGCAGGTTGAATTTGGTATGCGATACCCAGCGTCCAGCGCATATATTGTAGTTACAATAACGATTTTTTTGTGCACTTGTTTAAGTTGAACTAGAAGTGCCCGCACTACAATTTTCAAGCTAGAATTAATAATTTAATGAAAATGCACCTGCAAGAGAAAACGGTCAGGCATCATCGTGTACAGTATTTTGAGTGAGCATATACTCAGTGGAGTAGCATTAACACCATCTGGAGGGAATTTCTGAGTGTTCTAACAGTTTTATAAAACGTTGATGAATGGCAACAGTGTCAGGTATGTCCATTGATTTTCTAAAATTTAGATGAGAATTTCTTTTGGCACTTAGACAGCAACATCAAAGTTTTCTACAAGTTCATAATAAATTACTATGATAACTATGATAGATGTTTTCAGATTAATGATAACTCTGCAATAGTCAAATCTTTTCAACATTATGCCCACTACAGTAAATCTTTTGATGGAACATGGCCATTTTGTTGAACGCACTCTACAAATAACTTGAGGACTGTTAAAAATTGTTATGTATGTGTTATGTTCCACATTCTTGTGCAAAAGAAAAAGACAAAATTACAACATCCATGTTCTATCATATTTATAGGAATTATGGTAAGATATTAATGTTTATGGAAATTGCTTGCAGAAAAGTTAATATTGTATTATTTAACGGAAATTGTCTAACTTTTATCGTTTTTTTCAGTATAAAACTTGTTTTCACATTGCATCAAGACAAAATGTCAACATTTCTTCAACAATAATGCCTGTGTTTGGGCCCTTGAGACTATACAGCTTCACAGCACTTATACAAATGAAATTAACTTGTCTTTGGAATGTAATGTAAGTGAAGAAATAAATGTAATGTTTCCAAACAAAAAAGTCGAAATTTATAAAAGTCTTGTTCTGAGTAAATAATCTTAAATTATTTTTCTGAAATGAAGCTCAGCAGAGTTCATATGATTTCATCCAATTAAAACCATTTCTCTAATTACCATCACTTAATGAACTGCATTTCACAGATTTCTCACTTTAATCATCTAAAAATAAATATAAATAAACAATTCTTTTTGTTTTTTTTATAATACGGTAATAAAAAAAAAACTTTAACAAAATTTTTTTTCAAAGATCATTGCAGAGAGAAAAAAAAATACATTTGGGCCAAAAACATCTTTGGAATTTAATGGCTTGAACAAAAGTAACAACTCCAAAACTAGAATAAAAAAGGTTTAGAATTGTCATGTTGACAGGTTTTGGTCTCAATATATAGAAGAAAACAAAAAAAATCCACTTATCAAAGATTTAAATGGAAGTTTTTCAAAAAGCCAGTTGTGACTTGTATATCATATACCACAACTAAATGCATTAGCTAGCTAAGTTGCATCCATATAATACTGTTATCTGCAAGATTAAAGCCTAGTTCTAGATCCCTGGTGCCAAAAACTACTTTGTTTTGATAACATCTAAAAAATTTGTCAAAAATGTGCGGAAATTTATGAAGAAAATTTTCAAAAAAAATTTTCTTATTTATATTGTGTACATTATTTGTTGGCTTTTTTCAGAATAATCTTTTTACCTAGAATGCATCTAGTAGGAAAATATGGAAAATATTAGGTGGGTATTCCATTTTAGTGGAAAAGAAGAAAAAATTCAAAATGAAGCGACGCTCTGTGAAGAAGACTTTCCCTCCTATTGATTTTCCTTTCTGTAAAGAGGATCTCTCTTTTTATCCTCTTTCTCTTTGGAGGTACATGTCTCTAGTTTTCTTGAAAAGTGATAAATGGAACTCTTAAAATGTTGCATGCAATATTTGTTTCAAATTGAAATTAATGCAATTTAAATCTCTCCATAAATTGCCACCAATTGTTCTCCATTGCAGCACACAAAAAACTTAAGAAAATAATGAATTACAATTTACACAGTAGTGTAATTTGTTACTGTAAACATGTAATTGTGAAATGTGTATTGTATATTGTTAAATTCTGTAATGACGGTAATAAATGTTTTCTGAATTCTGTACTTTACTGTTGATTATGTATTGTAAATATGCATTAAATTACATGATGTTGTAAATGTCTTTTTTATACTGTACACGTACACATCAATGCATGTTTTTGCTTAAGAAAACATCAAAATGCTGTAAAATAGTAAAGTTCTATAGCGTTAAAATGCATGGCATGAGATGTGTTGCTATAGGTGCATGCTTTATATAATGCTATTACAGCGTTGTTATTATTACCTGTATTACCTTTCAATTTCTTAAAAATAAGAAATTCTGTATTATCCTTAATGACAATTAATGATCACATTGAAGTTAGCACATCTAAATCTCACTATACTCTATATAATAATATAGAATATATATATATATATATATATATATATATATATATAATAATAATATATAATAACCATAGAAAGATTGAACCTATTAAGAAGACAATCAAATTGGCAATTCCCATTATCTTTTCTATCACACCCTGAACCACAAACATCAATATATAGCTGATGACACATCATAAGCAATATGTGAAATCATTTTTTCTCACATCACTTCCCTCAATTGTTCTTCTCAGTTCTCACAAGCCAGAGAAAACATCAAAATTCTCCAGAAACCATAAAGTATGTCAAAAACAGACATACATCAATCTACAACAAGTTTAAAATAACTTTAACAACATTTCTGCAGCATCGAAATTGGAATTTCAACACTCTGATCCATAGAAGCATGCAGAAATAGTGCTATTGCAAGTGAGCATCAAGAATTTCCCAGCAATTCTACCCACTTAACCACCACGCTTGTCATTGGTGTTGAATTAAATCAGAAGATAAATTACATCTAAGAGAGAATGTGTGACAAAAGAACAACAACTATGCTGCCAACCAATCCATTAGAGCTGAGATCAAAGCTGGAGGTTGTGCTTCACTGCCCCACTCTGAAGACAAGCAACTAAGCAATGGAGGGGAACAGCAGAGCACTATTATCCCTGCTCTGCAGTAATTGTGCGAGTTACTTCACCCATGGAATCATAGCACCAAAAGATTACTCACAAATCCATACTGGCCATCCAGGAGCAAGTAATCACCTTGAAAGAAACTATATTTTTTTGTTTTACTACTTGAATCTCACTTTTTATCGGAGTTTTACCACCTAGTTTAATAGCATCACACTATCAACCTACTGCTCTCAACTGCCATTACAGCATGTGTTTCTTTTTGGTAATACCAAATAGAGTGCGAAGTATGATGTGTCCACTGTTTCTTGTGTTATCGAAACATGTCATCTTTAATTACAGTGGATGTCGAAGTGGATGTTCCGAATCGATTTGTCGGTATTCGTCAGAAATGATTTTGATTTTGTTAAGATATCTATATGGACTTCATATATTTGTCCAAGATATTAACGATTCACCAGCACCAAGCTAGGGGTGCGCTGAGAGGCTCAAGCGCCCCCTTGGGTCAGTTTAGTTAAGTTAGGTTAAGTTTAAGTTCGGATGGGGTTAGGTTGAGTTGGGTTAGCCAGGTAAAAATATTCAATGCCACCTTTCGAAAAATTCTGGAATATCAAATACCAGATATGATATTTACCAAATGCTAAACTTTTTTAAATATTGAATACCAGATATTCACCATATCATATCTATCTATAGTATATAAAATAAATGATGACCAATTTTTTAGCAATCCATTCTGGTGTTTATAAAACGTTTGAAGTTCATATGGTTCATATCTCATATCTGTATGCAGCAGATGTCCAGTCCAGGAAAAGGATGGTGTAACACCGGTGTCTCTAAAAGGTGAAAACCATATTTTGAAGTTAGCAAGAAGTAGAAAATTTATTTAAAGTGTGGAGAATTCAAAAGAGAAGTGTAAATTAGAAGATAGAGTCGGATTTTAGGTTTTCAGGGCCCAGACAACCCTATTTCGCAGGCTCTAAACTCGTAGGCCCCCCCAAAACACCTTTTATTAACAACCAAAAATTAATACTCTTAAGAAAAAATTATTTCATGCTCTGGGGGCCCCTTCTCGCTTTGCTGTTCATCCAAAATATGTAAATTAGGTTATTAATTTTCAATTACACAAAATACTTTACCAAAAAAAAACAAGGAAAAATATAAACATGTCATTCAAAACCTGAAAAAATGCATATTTACTATAAGTATGCATCAAAACAGGTCAAAATTACACCTTTCAAACCCCAGAACACACACAGAAAAGAGGAAAATAATAATAATAATAATATAAAAAAAAATAATGTAACTCAATATGAATAATTCAGGACCCTAATTGGACTTAACAAACCCACCACATTATTTTTTCTTTGTAAAAAAAAATAAATTTAAGTGAAATATTTCACAAAAATTCAGCATTAGTGCACATAAAAAGTGGCATTTTGAAAATTAGAAAGGAAAATAATTAAAAAAATCATAAAATTATGTGTCTTTAACCAATTAAGTAACTATCTTTGAAGTTGGGCCGAAAGGAAATGTTTTTAAAACCTTGTTTGTGTGAAACCCCCAGGCCCCCTGCTGATCACATATGTCAAAATGGATCAATTTCAACCTACTCTTCTTTTTTTTTTTCTTTTTTTTGCTGTTTCAAGACTTCAAGACTCAACTCATGAATTGCAAAACAAAAGAAGCAATTTATTAGATTTTTTTTAAGGCTATGTAAAAGTAAATAATAGGAAATTAAGTAGTAAATGGTATGCCGAATTCTAAACTGGCAAGAAGTATTTGCTAATATTTAACAAAATTTCTTTACATTTATTGAAATTGTAATAGTGCAGCAAAAAATGAAGATTTTCTTGATTAGTTTATCAAGTGTGGAAAAGTGTGGATTATGTCCAAAAGTTGAAGTTAGCGCCACTTGAAATAATTGTGGATTTTTTTACAACTAGATTAAGTGTCATCTGGTGACAAAAATTAGTTAAATGTCTAAAATCATAATAGACTTCCACAGACTTCCAAATTTGTATGCATTTTTTGCATGTTTTTATGCATTTTTTGCATCATTTTTTGCATCTTGCATCTTTTTATGCATTTTTTGCATCATTTTTTGCATCTTGCATCTTTTTATGCATTTTTTGTATATTTTTTTGTATATTTTTATGCATTTTCCGCCTAAATGTATATATATTCAACTAAAATTCTTTTTTTCTCGAATAGTTAATTTATTTCCACTGCATCATATAAACACAAAGAATTTGCGTCGAGTGTTCAAGAGGCACCCGCTAAACTCTATCTCTTGGTGGTGAGCCCTTCGTGGCTATAACGCTATAGGGGAGTCAAAATGGTCCCGCTGGCAGCAGAACAGTCATACTTATTACCATGTCAGTGTCAAAAGTAAAGAGGAAATTAGAAGTCTTGAGTCATAGGAATTTCGATTTAACATGAAAAATATAGACTTCTTTATAGTGTTATGCTAATGGCACCGTATGACATAAATATGAAGGTTCACTATTTAAGAAACCAACCAAAAACACTTTTTTTGGATCATTCTCAACTTTTTCCAATAAAATAACACTTCTCCAAGTCAAATCTCGACTTTATATCACAGTCAACAATGAAATGGAAATGGCATTTGGGCTGTGAAAACAGAGATAAAAATCTGTTATTCTAAAATGGCTTAAGATATTGGTTTAACACAACATACAACAGAAAACATATGTAATAATAATTAATAATGTTAAATAAATCGATTATAACATCATACACAATGTTATTGTTACAATTTCAACATTTGTGTTGTTGTATTAACAATTAATAGTGCTTTTCAGCTCCTAAATATTTACTCACTAGTAATTGCAGTAATTTCCTCTGAAATTCAGAGTAAATAGGTTTAATCTTACTTTGTCCGAACAAAAGTAAACAACCTCATTCAATATGGATGCCTCCTGCCTAGCACTAAGTGCTGTTTAGTGCTTACTTCATCATAAAAATGCATAATCTTTAAGTTCAGATTGATGAAGAAAATAAAGTTCTTGATTATAATAGTTGAACAAGGAAAAAAAAATATTGGAAAAAGTGACAGCTAATTACTCATACACCTGATAATTCAGCACGGAATGATAAAACGCTCGATTCGAGTCTCAATTCGACAGTTAATCTCTGTAGGAAGAGTATTGATTTCAAGGAAGATAATTGTATGAGAAAGACCAAGTGAAAACTAAAACACTTCAATATTCTACCTTGCTTCATGAACAATATAATTTTCCACACACTTCGCTTAAATAAACAAAGGGACATATTGCAACCACTGAAGAAGATCCAAAAGATCAGCAGATCTATTATAGTCTAACATAAAATCGTTATTTGTCTAGTTCCATTTGTTTTTATACACGCCATCATAATCTGAGCAAAAAAAACAATTCTTTGGTCAGATTATGATGGCAGGGATGATGGCGTGTATGGCCGAAGTTGCTGCTTTGCGCTGGTAAATCCCATTCTCTCTCTCTTTAACTTATAGCATAGATATGTTGTATAAAAGTTGTAGGGATGGTTGGTGTATGAGTTTTGTGTGAATGTTGTGTGAATGTTATATAAATGTTGTGAATGTTATATAAATGTTGTGAATGTTATATAAATGTTGTGAATGTTATATAAATGTTGTGAATGTTATATAAATGTTGTGAATGTTATATAAATGTTGTGAATGTTATATAAATGTTGTGAATGTTATATAAATGTTGTGAATGTTATATAAATGTTGTGAATGTTATATAAATGTTGTGAATGTTATATAAATGTTGTGAATGTTATATAAATGTTGTGAATGTTGTGTGAATGTTGGAAAGTCCAAAAGCCACCAAAGAACTCATCATCTATTTTTTGATTTTTTGATTTAACCCCCAAAAAACCAAATTCTGCACTTTCGGAAACGTTTTATTACGTCTATTGTCTTCTCTATTAAAGATCTACTTATGAGACACACGTTTATCCTCTAGTTTTGAAGCCTCTATAAGGTCATGCAATAGCAATAGCAAGTGTAACCGAAGATTTCTTGTTCAAAATGTTCTCATTAAAAAAAAGTGCTGTCATCAAAGAGTCAAATTGTAGAATTTTCCACTTACCACACTCAACTTCATCAGAATTATCGTGGCAGTCATTTTCTCCATCACATTTCCAAGAAAGTGGAATACATTTGTTCTTAATTCCACATGAAAATTGATGATTGGAACATTGACCTGCAGTTAAAAGAAAACATAGAAATTATATTCTCAAATCAATTATGTTGAGAATTAAATTATTTGCATTCCAGTTTTAAGTTAAACAACAAAATCCGTTTTATTATGTCTGGAGAGTTCATAGTTGCCTGAGCACCCAAATGGAGTTGAGATAAAATTCAAATATCAAATTTTTACACAATTTTTAAGCACAGAATAAAAAGTAATGACATTTTTTTCATAGAAAATATTAACTGGTGAACAATAAACTGTGAAAATAAAGTTGTATTACATGAAAATATACTGACATTAATTGCAATTTACTGCTTAAGAGAGTCATCATAAATTTTTCTTGTTAAAACATAGGGCTATTATACTTGTAAGGGCAAGTTCAGTATTTTTTCTTTAGTTTAAGTGCAAAAAGTGTGCTACATAACTTCATTGTTGATGGCACTAACTCTGAGAAACCTGGTATTGACCAACATGAATTTAATTTAAATTTTTTAACTGTTGAAACTATAATTTCCTTCAATGGATTATTGAACTATGGTTAAATCTAAATGTAATTAAAAATTTCTATGTTGTATGAATGTTTATAATACCATTATTTCAGCATATTACATATTTAATTTTGGTAGAATATTGATTAAATAATCATTAAAATAAATATATTATCATTATATATATATATATTATAAAATAAATATATTATCTAAATGTATGTTGTATCAATGTTGTAAAAATGCTGCAAAATTGATATTGAATAACATAGTTTCAACATCTAACATAAATTCCTTAAAAATTACATCAATAATGTAATTACATATCCTCATTAAAATGACATTATCACAATATGTGTTGTATTTATCTTGTATTTATGTTGTATTTATGTTAATGTAATGCTACGTTTACCCACTTAACAGTGTTACCTTTTAAATATAAAATTATTGTTTCCACTTAACTTAATAATTGGTAGAAATTTAATGAACTGTCGACTTAATAAATGTGTCCAGTTTGAGAAGCAAAAAAAGAAAATTAAATTAATAAAAAAAAAAAAAAATTGGCCACCTAAGTCAAGTAGGTTGTTACACACCCAACGCCCACATAAATCAAAGTGTGCGGTTGATGGAAAATTATTGTGACTGCACGATTAATGATGGCTGACATTTAATTTACTTTTTCCCTTGCTATCCGTAATCTTCAAACGAGCAATCCATTCCTTTGATTCCTTTAATTGGGAATGATGGAGGATGTCGGTAAATGGCTTTCGTATTGGAATTTTGACCTTTGAAAAATCTTTATTTTTTTTATTTATTTATTTTTTTTTTTAAAGAAAATTTTAAACTTTTTGTTGTTTTAAAAACAAAAAATGATTTTCTACTCGTTTTGCAGATATCTATTTAATTGATTAAAAAATGAAGCTATAAGCTTTATTTTAATGGATGCTTTTACTATTTTATAGCAAAGAAAGCTTATACTGGATTAATCGTGATTATGCAGCTATCATTACACTAATTTAAGCCTATCGTGTTAGTTAATTTGGATTTCTGTATGCCGAACTAATGCACTTTGATTTTTTTTAGATTCCAGTTTAGTTTTGAATACCATACAGCATTATTGAAGAAATTTAAACTTGCTAATAACCATTCACAAAAATACTGGAATTTGTACAAAATGGCGTAGAAATAAACCATTGGGTATCATATTATTTTCAACATAAATTCGACCATTTAATATAATCGTAAGAGCTGTGAGGACCATTGAAAGTCTGTGACATAAATTCCCTGAGTTCTTAACCTGCTTATTGACTTCTGGTGTTGATAATTTGTTGTCATAATTAAGTTTCATTTCAAATAACTCAATGAATTTCAGATAGTATTTTTTAAATGGATACAAAAATGCATCTGGGCTAAACTTTAAAGCACTTAAGAAACAGACAGGCATTTAGCTATTGGCCATTTCTAACATTTACTTTGCTTCAATGTTTATTTTCACTTTAGGGTTTTAACACTGGATGGTGTTAGTTACATAAATTTCACTAGATGGTCATTTATAACACATTTCCCAAATACTTAAAATAGCGAAAATATTATAACGAAAAATAGCTAAATTAGCGTTTTTATTTAGCTAAAAGATTTCTAATTTAGCGCTAGCGACAATTAGCGAAATGCAAAAATTTATGACCTAGCAAAGTTTTAGTGGAGCTAATCTTGAAAGTTAGTGGGCCCAACCCTAAATATATTATATACATATTAATTTAAAAAAACAAAAAACAAAAAAAACAAAAAAAAAAAACATGACAGTTGAAAAATGTTCCAATGTCCAATCAGGCCACAACCAATTTTAAAAAAAACGAATTTTTCTTTTCTAAACCTACTTTTCCCTACCGATAACATTTCTATTCAATTTTTATTGACATGTTATTTCTACACATGATCCACCAGATACAGTATTTTTACTAGCATAATGTGCCGTACTCATCATTAAAGCATTAAACTAACATTTCTTAATCCAAATATTAAATTTTAACCTATCTTGTTATTTAAAAATAAACAAAACAAATATTTTCCTCAACGCACGAAATTCCAGCATCATTGTGATGAAGGCCTCCGCATCTCTAAACGGCCTGATCTAAATTCCCGCCCAACGATTAAAAACCATGCTTACATGACACATTTACACCTTACATCACAATATTAAAAAACATCAACATCAATTTAAATAAAATAAAAAATAAAAAAAAAGTAAAAAAAAAAACAACTCAAGGTGAGAATTTCCTCGGAAATTCCTCTTCCCTGCATCACATGAAGAGGAGACTGGGATAAAAGCAACGAGACGAAGGGAAATTGATTTTCTTTATATACTGACCTTGTGCATATGATATCCTTTGTAGGATGACTAATAGTATGAAGGAAATGATAGAATTAAAATGTATGTTTGGCCGTAAAATCATTTTGGGCCCAGAAAACACTACGACACGTGCGTTCTTGTGTAGCTCACGGTATCAAATGAAGTCGGTCCACTCTGCTCTCATTCGTCAGTGCAGAGAACAGCGCCGCAGTTTCTCCTAGTGGGAAAGAAGTAAAATGTCAATTGCATCTTTTTGGTTGTTATTTCTAATTTTTTTTTTAGGGTTGCATAAGAAAAAATTAAAAGTGATTGAGTAAATATATTACTGATAATAACGATTGCAAAATGTGTTTTTTGTTGAATAATTATTAATTGGAGTAAGGTTTTTGGTTGGATTAAAGCACTAGAACATCAAATATGTATTTAATAATCTGATTTATCTGATCTCAAATTGATTGAAGTATTTGATGACGTAATTTAAGCAGGTGGGTAATGGTGAGGAAATCAATTTCATCTTTTGTTAGAGTTTTTAAAGTGAATATTTGATATATTCACTGTTTTGTGAATTGCATGCATGATTTCTGCATAAATTTGATATTTTATTGGAAAATTGGTAATTTAGATTAAAATATGTAGAAATCTGTTAAAATTTGTTGTAATTTTCTATGGATTTATAGAATTTTTCACAAATAAGTTCTTCTGGGACAATTAAAAATTGTTAGTAATTGAAATTGGTTAAGAAATAGTACTAAGAAATATATACATATATATAACCACACATGGCATTTATTGATAAACAAGAACTTTGGTTTTCAAATGTTGACCAATATTAAAGCAATGATCTGATAAACTTGTTGACTTGCAAATTTTGCAATGTAATTTTCTTATCAGAAAAAAAAAAAATTGTAAACATAAAATAAATATACAATTTTTCTTGAAAGAAAAATGTTGCAAATAGTATTTAAGAAATCCACAAAAAATTAAAAAAGAGAGAAAAAAAGAAGGTACCCACCTTCTCAGGTGATGTGGACTGATCACAATTGCTTGTCTGTGATTGGCTCTTGAGTTGACCTGATGTCTGCTAAAAGTTAAACTTCAACTCAAGCTCATTATAGCATGCTCTGCTGGTTTCGGTTTTTTCTTATTATTGTATTTACTTGTAAAAATAAAAAACTTTAGAAAATAATTCTATTAAATATATTTTATATATTAAAGTTCAATAACATAAATGACATGCAAAGATTTCTGATTAGTAAAAGTCAATGGTCAGTGCTAAATTTGATAATCTCATATAGTCAACAAAAACTCTTTTTAGAAATCTTTTAAGTTTTTTGTGCTTTTATGAAGATATATCTGGAGTTGATATGGGATAAGTCTCAGGATAAGTGCAAAATGCCATCTAGTGATGATATTTGAAAGTTGACTATTTGAGGTTCATCGCGCTCCCTCTACAATGCCATCTAGTGATAAACTGTTTCAAATGGATTTAATCTACTATAATTGGTACATTGGAACAGGAAAAAATAGAGGAGCAGATATTGAATGGAAGGTCATTCCACAATAGAATGGGAAATTAATAAGTGCTCTGCACTGTTCTCGACCATAAGGCTCCATACAGCCGGGCGCCTTTTCGAAATAAAAATAAAACATTTCATTGAGTTTGCATTAACTTTCAATATACAGTCCCCCACAAAATTATTAGCAGGGCCCCAAACATAAATCCACCACTGAACTTCATCTGCACGATTAAAAACTGCAAGAAATACAAAATTCCAAAAATTTTAGCATGTCGTCCTTGTGTGTCTTATCATTGGAATGGATTACTAGAATCATGGACAACATGAACTAATGAGTTAAATCTGCAAAACGACATCAATTATCTAATTATAAATTTAAGGTTTTGTGATAATTGATAAATGATAACACGAAGACATCCAAAGATCACTTTTGCTTAGATGCAAGGTTTTACCCACTTATTCCCCATTCAAGATGATACTCATGGGGCGATGTGAATGACCAGTCAGTACATCCTAGTCAGTGTTGCACGCGTTACCCATGAACAGTAACTAGTTACCGTTATAGTTACTGTTTTAAAAAAATAACTAGTTACTACAGTTACCGTTATCTGGTGCAACTGCAAAAAAGTAACTAGTTATAGTTACGTTATTTCAGTTACCGTTACAGTTACTATTGCGTTACTGACAAAAAAAATTTAATGAAATAGTTTAAAAAAAAATCAAAAAAAGATAAAAATTAAATATAAATATTTTTTTAAAATGGCCAAATCTTTATTGATGGATTAATAGTAATCATCTAGTAAAATAATGAATTTTTAATTATTATATGTATGATTGACAATCATACATATAATAATTAAAAAATTCATTCTGTTTCTGGTTATTATTTACAATACATAGTAACGCACAATGTAACGCAAATGTGCCGTTACGTGCGTTACCATGGAATTTTCAAAAAACGTTATCGCTACGTTATGGCAATGCCATTTGTAGCGCGTTCCGGTAACGTTACGTAACGTTAACGAGATTAACGTTAACGTAACGTTAAAAACGTAACGACGTTCAACACTGATCCTAGTAGACTTAAAGCGTATTATTGAACTAATGCCCTCTTCTAAAAAACAAAAAAATATGGCGATTCTCATCATAGAATTTGTCAAGTGTCTTAGAAACTGATAAGAGCTATAGTGATTAACTTCGGCTTTGGTCTCGTTAGAAAGCTGTTGCAAACCAACCAGCATAAGAATAAAAGGGATCCAGACAACTGGGCGAAGGTCAATTCGGCGAGGACAATTCGGCGAATAAGTTAATTCGGCGAATTTCCACTGGCCGATGGTCAATTCGGCAAATTTTAAAAAAACTTTAAAAAAAAATTCAATTTTTTAAAAACAATAATTGCTATATGTGTAGCTTAGTATGGCATGACTCATTATCACACTAGAATATCAAATTCTTATGCATTTTCACTCACTATAAGACCAGAGGCCACAAAATATATGGCAAAATATTTTAATCAATTTTTTAGTGTTATGTAGTATTTTTTTATTGTGAACGGAACAAGTTTACTAAAAAGAATGGAACATGTTATTATTGGTTATAGGCTCTGTAGTCTGTTGTATTCAAAAACAGATGAAACAAATGGAGCAAACTGCTGTCAGTGTCAGTGTGACCGGTAAGAATTTTAATTTTAATTATTTTTTAATTTTTGTTATATTTGTTTATTTTGTTTTACCGCATTGAAAAAGCAACAAAGATAATCGCAGCAAATTATTCAGCGATGTTAGATTCGTTATGGGGTAGTAACAAAGCTATATGTACACAATCAATTAAATTTTAATGAGTTTTATTTTGCAGTATATTGCATTTGGTACATCAAAATTAAAGGAATTTTAGTTTTGTCACAGAAAGATATGGTACCGTAATTTGTCTGCTTGTTTATGCATTTTGCACGTATTTGTTTGAATAAGTAGTTTTATTTTTATTTGTAGTAGGATTTTAGTGTTGATGCAGAACTAGATCTCCTCTGGACAGAAAGTCAACTACAGAAATTAAAAATTGGCAATACCGCTGTATTGTTAAAAATTTAAAAAAAAATATATT